>BTPG01000006.1:132702373-132719873 GCA_036245525.1 Semisulcospira habei
CCCTTAGCACCACGTGAATGTTCTGTGTTTATGTACAGTGTGTGAGTGAATGTGCGTGATTCACGTGAGCGTGCTTGTTGGGTTCAGTTCGCGGCGGCGCTTTGAGCCGATTTTCAATTGACATAAAGCGCCTATTTAATGCGCTTATTATTATTATTATTACGTGGTCGCTGGTCTGACGGTGTTTTTGCACTCCTTTCTGCGTGCCTGCTTGTCTAATGCTGCTTTCGACATCTTCTCTTCCCCTGACTGGAGGTGTTGGTGGAGGATACTTCTCCACTTTGCACGGTCATCCGCAAGGCGTTCCTAGGACCCAGTGTCAATATCCAGTGCTCTCATGTCTCTCTTGCAGACATCTACAAATCGTAGCTTGGGGCGACCAGTATTTCTTCTCTTTTGGGATGCGACCATCTTCCATGCGGTGAGCGTGGCCGAGCCAGCGCAGTCTGCTTTGTTTGAGTAGGGTGTACATGCTGAAAAGGCCAGCGCGTGACAGAACTTCGGTGTTGGTCACTCTATCTTGCCAAGATATGCCCAGGATACGGCGGATGCTTTCTCAGGTCGAAGGTGTTGAGTCTTCTTTCCTGTCTAGCATATATGGTCCATGTCTCACTGCCGTATAGCAGTGTGCTGATGGCGCAGACGTTGTACACAGCCATCTTTGTTTTCAGTCAGCTTGGGATTTGTCCGCATTCGAGTCTGTGAGGCGTGCAAGAGTTGCAGCAGCCTTCCCGATCCTCTTGTCGATCTCGATGTCCAGAGAGAGGTTATCGGTGAGGGTGGACCCAAGGTACGTGAACTGTTGGGCGAGGCCGAGCTCGTAGTTGTCAATGGTAATGAATGGCGGTGTCTCTGTGTCCTGTCCCAGGACGTTAGTCTTCTTTTGACTGATAGTCTGTACGAAGTCCTTGTAAGCCTGGGAGAATCGGTCCATCAGTGACTGCAGTTTCTGCTGGGTATGGGTCGAAACTGCCGCATCGTCAGCGAACAGCATGTCCCTGATGAGGGCTTTGCGTATCCTTGTCTTGGCTTTGAGGCGGGCAAGGTTGAAAAGCCTGCCATCTGATCTGGTTCGCAGGTAGATTCCTTCTGTTACGTTACCAAAGGCATGCTTGAGCAGGACCGCGAAGAAGATCCCAAACAGTAGGGGCCAGGATGCAGCCTTCTTTGACTCCGCTGCATACGTCAAAGGGTCCAGATGTGCTGCCGTTGAACTGCACTGTCCCCTTTATGTTGGTGTTGAAGGATTTTATCGATACTCTGCAGTTCTGTGGGCCGTCTTGTTTTGGGTTGGTACTAATGCCTTCTTAATGCCGTCGTACATTCCTCTGATGTTACCTGCAACGGCTGCAATCTGGATGTTCTCACTGAGCTCCGTCCAGTATTTATTGGCGTAACGCCTGGCAGTCTGTTTGACCTTGCTCCTGGCAGCCCTGAGAACCTGCAGGTTCTGTTTGCTGGGCGACCGTTTGTACTCAGCAAGGGCAGTTTGCTTGGCTGCGATGCTGGGGGACATGTCGTTCGACTTGGCCTCGTACCAGTCTTGTATCTTCGAGGTCTTCTTCCTAAAGGTGGCCAAGGCTGTGCGATGCATGGTGTCCTGCAGGGTTTCCGACTTCTCTGTGGCAGAGTCAGAGACACCGGGCTGTGAAGTTTCAAGTTCCTTCTGGAAGATCTCCGCAAACTGCTCCACGAGGTCGGGCTGGGGCATTTTGCTGACATCGATACGAGGTTTCCCTAGCTGCTTGGTGCGATGGAACGTCTTTGGTTGCAGCCTGATCTTGCAACACACCAAAGAATGATCTGTGTCGCAGTCCGCGCTATGGTAGGAGCGTGTGTGGAGAACGTTCTTCAAGTTGACGCGCCTGACCAGGATCAGATCCAATTGGTGCCAATGCTTGAAGCGCGGGTGCCTCCGGGAGACCTTGTGTTGAGTCTTGGTTTTGAAGTAGGAGTTGGTGGTGCACAGGCCGTGGTAGGTGCACATCTCACGCAGCCGCTGCCCATTCTCGTTCATCTTGCCAAAAGTAAGAATCCTTTACAGTGACGTAAAAGCACCAAACATGGCTGTGTAATACAACGTTCCTGAATTGACGCAGTGCACCAGCACGTTGGTGTTATACATGTGTATGAGGTAACGCAATGCTCTCCCTCTCTGACAATTTGATTTAGGAAGACGGTCTCTGTATTTTTGGTGTGTCTGCAAACGTAATGTGGAAAAAAGTGGGAAATGCATGCAAGCTCATATAGAAGAGACTTTGTGGGCCATCTTGTTCTTCTTCAGAGTTGTGCCGAGCCCACAGAACGTATAACTGGCGCAAAGTGCCGCGTGTCTGTCAGTGTTTGTGTCATGCCATTGTGCGGATTCGGGTGTGAGATGAATCAGAAGGATATATATAGAGAGATAGAGAGAGAGTCTCTTTAGACCATGCATACTGCTGGAGTTTAAAGGTTTAATTTATTTCCAAATTATCGTCCACTCAGCTAGGGTTTCATCAGGGGAATAAATATAACACATACATGTTACATGTGTAAAAAAGTTACATATGCATGTTATAAAATACACCCACCTGCAGCTAATTACTGAGCGAAACAGAAGGCAAGTTTAGAGCAATTCTGCAAGCCTACTTGTAATTAACCAGGTCTCTGAAGCCATTAAACCCCCGGCGCCACGGTACACTCCCCTTTCATTACATACGCTTGAATTCCACAAAAATGTTTTTTCATCATTCGTGTGTTGCTCTGAATTTAGACACTACGGCTGCAGGGCGTAAGCTCCATATCACAGACCAGCACACAGAGCGATGCAAGATCCACACTCACAGACCGCTACACATTAATTGTTTCTTTCTTTTGATTTCTCTCGTTCTCCGATCCATGCTTTCGAGTGTGCACACGATACATTACCCTGCACGTCTGTTTTATTGTCTGCTGCGGATGAGAAACACAGACGCACATAGACAAGCAAGAGGCGTAGATTCTCATGAGCCCCGGCATTCGCGGGGGCTCATGAGGATCTGCGACTCTTGCAGGTGGATTAATTTTTATGTTGAGGGAAGGAACGGACTCTGTCATTTCCCCTTCTTTTGGATCCTTTGAACTTCTTATAATTATCACTGCCGTGCTTATAAATGAGCCTCAGGTAAAAACAGCAACTAGCAGTTGACAAAATCACTTAGATGGGATAAGAATCGCTTTTTTTGGTAACCCCTTCGAAGCCAGTTGACGCAGATTGCTTTTTGGATCCCTAGCCGTCAAAGGAACATGGATACAAACGCGATTTCAGCAAGAGGCATAGATCCTCATGAGCCCCCGCAACTGCGGGGGCTCATGAGGATCTATACATCTTGCAGTCGCGTGCTGATACAACTTTTTTCGGCACTGAAAGCGTTAACATGGTATGGTATTTGAGCCTGAGAGTAGACGGCACGAGTTACTGACCGACCTGGCGCTGCTCCTTACGCTGCTCCACTTGATGTAAATGTGAAAAGTCGCAGTTTACTCTCGACAGGCGTGATTATTACTGATGAAATCGCCTCACGAAGAAATCATCAAGTAAAATACAGGGCGCGAAACTTAATATCTGTGCACGCGTTCTGGTCATTATCATGAAGACATTTTGTAGTCGTGTATTGCACGTAGGTTGAGGACGCGGAAGTCATATCATATCATGCTATTTGCAGAAGTAAATGAAGAAATTACGGACGATTATATGAGGCTGGGCGATCGGGGAGATGGGGAGGGGGAATGGGGGGGGGGGGGGGGGAGGGGGAGAGCTTATATCACTCGTCAGAAGCAATTTGATTAATCGAGCAAGAAAACCGCTTTGTCAGCCTTTGAAGTCACGGAACACGGAGCTTTTAATTCCCGTATTTATTATCAAATGATCACGTGCGGAGCACACATGTGCGTTAAACCCTATCACACGTGCAAAAACTAAACTGTCGTCATATATGATGCTATTTTAGGCATTTGGGGCCCGACACGCGGGCCCGGCGGTCATCTGCAAGCCAAATCGGTGGGTGGACAAATGCAGTAGGAAGTCCAGATAAAAGAGTTGACTGCCAAGTATGTAAAATGCAGAGAATAAATAATCCAACAAAGAAAGAAGCACGCTTAGAAAAGACGGTTACAACACAATCTATTGACCAGGGGCGGATCTGGGGAGGGGGAGGTGTTCGTCACCCCCCCCCCCTACCCCCCAAAAAAAATTCTGTAAAATGCTATAACAAAGTTCATTTTTGGGTTCTTTGCACCACCCTCTCTCCTTCCTGTTTGATATTTTGGCGAGTTTTGACGCACACACACGCGCTACCCCCCCCCCTCCCCCCACCAACAAAAAGTTGGAAACACCGCCCCCTCCCCCCTTCTTCAAGGTAACTGATCCGCGCCTGTTGACATTATTCTGTTGTCACTTTCTCCACGCACTGACAAGATAAGTACTCACAAACCAGATAGGTAAGGCTATCTATCTATATCCCGTAGTCTTGCCGACCGTTGGGGCACCACTGATGACTTGGCAACCAGCTCCCTCCATTCCTCTCTGTTCTCTGCCATTTTCTTAGCGTATCACCCAGCCTCAGTCCTGTCCACTTTGAGATATTGTCCTCCCATCTTTTCCTCTGTCTTTCTCTCCTTCGTCCTCCTTGCACAGTGCCTTGCAGGATTGTTTTGGCAAGCCTGCTGAACGCGTGACATGCCCATACCCCTTCAGTTTGCTTTTTTTCTCAATGGCTAATAGGTCTTCATAGGGCTCGATGGCTTGCCCGATTCTTCTTCCCACTTCCTCGTTCGTGATGTGATCTCTGTATGAAATGCCAAGCAGCCTTCGAAAACATCTCATTTCAGTGGCTTGTATTATCCTTTCAAGGTCTGCTGTGAGGGTCCATGACTTGCAGGCATACACGAATACTGAGATGACTAAGGAGCGCATCAGTCTGATCTTGGAGCAGAGCGTGATGTTTCTGTCCTTCCATATGGTCTTCAATCTTGTCAGTGCTGTTGTTGTCTGCGCAATCCTGGACAGTATTTCTGGTTTTGATCCCTCATCTGTCACAATGGCTCCTAAGTATTTGAATTTATTAACTGTTTTTAGTTTTTGGCTTCCAATCATGACATCAGTGCCAATGTCACTAGTGTTATTTGTCATCAGTTTGGTCTTCTCTGCACTGATTTCCATCCCATACGCAATGGCTGTACTGTCCAGCTTTTCCACCAGCTGAACTAGCTCCTTCTCTGTTCCTGCAAGGTCATCAATGTCGTCCGCAAAGCGCAAGTTTGTGATTGTTCTGCCTCCAATACTGACAGTTCCTTCATGATCTTTCAGAGCTTCTGTCATGATTCTTTCCAGGAAGATGTTGAAAAGAGTAGTTAAGGCTAGCGCTGGTAGAATTGTACACATTCCAAGGGGAATTACTCAGCGCTGGACAGACAAACAGTTAGATCCCCTGCCCCCGCCTATCAGGCACCCAATCGCCAGCACATAGAAAAATACGCAGGTATAGAACAAGACGATCATCTACATCCCTAAAAAGGATGCATCAAGTCTAGCCTATAGCCCTTTTTTTTTTCTGGAACTTAGGAAGTAGGCAGTTGTGTATGTGTGTTTCTCCTGCCTACTTCCTAAGTTCAAGAAAAAGACATGGGTTATAGGCTAGACCTGATGCATCCTTTTTAGGGGATGTAGATGATCGTCTTGTTCTATACCTGCGTATTTTTATGTGAGCTGGCGATTGGGTGCCTGAGAGGCGGGGGCAGGGGATCTAACTGTTTGTCTGTCCAGCGCTGAGTAATTCCCCTTGGTATGTGGACAAGATAAGTAGCGAAGTGTATTTCTTGTTTGTTTGTGCATTTTGAAATATCAATACATTGTGTTGTAACTGTCTTTTCTAAGCGTTCTTTATTCTCTGATTCATTCAGTCCTCTCTGCGCCGTCTGGTGCTTGAGGCGACGGCAAGGGAGCGCCACTTTTGTCTGTCAGCTGCTATTTTGGGTGCTGTTTGCAGAGTAAGGCCTCTGTTCTTGAGCTCTCGCTCCACGGTTCGGCGCCACGTCTCCTTTGGTCGCCCACGGTTTCTCTTCCCCTGTGGTGTCCATCTCAGTGCCACCCTTGGTAATGAGTCAGGTGACATTCTGCAAACGTGGCCTAGCCATCTCCATCTCCGTGTGGCGATGGTTTCAGCGATGCTGTCTGCGCCTGCTCTCTTCCGTAGTTCCTCGTTTGTAATCATGTTTGGCCAGAAGACCTTCATGATCCGTCGCAGGCACTTGTTCTGGAAGACATCCAGCTTGCGTTCCGTAGCGGTAGTGGATTTCCAGCATTCTGACCCATATAGAAGGACACTCAGCACGTTGCTCTTAAAAATACGGAGCTTGGTGTGGATGCTCAGGCTTGTGGTCCTCCAGATGGGTTTCAGCATTGCGAAGGCTTGGTTGGCTTTGCTGATTCTTGTGGTGATCTCCCTTGTGCAGTCTCCATCTGTGGTAACCTTGCTGCCCAGGTACGTGAACTCGTCCACCTCTTGCAGAGGTTGGTCATTGATGGTGATTGGGTCGCCCACTATGGTGTTCTTCCTCATGACTTGAGTCTTCCTAATGTTGACCCCGAGACCTATGGAGCTTGCTGACTGTGTCAACTGTTGTGTCTTCTGTTGCATGTCCTGGTTTCTGCTTGCCAGCAGCCCGATATCATCGGCGTAGTCGAGGTCATCCAGCATTGAGGTCAGCGTCCACTGAATTCCCTGCCTCCTTCCCTCTGTGGTGCGGCGCATGATCCAATCAATTGCCATTGAGAATAGGATTGGCGAAAGAATACATCCTTGTTTCACTCCGGTTTCCACCTTAAACGGTTCGGTGAGCTGGTTGTTGTGGACGACTCTGCACTCAAAATTCTTGTACAGGGACCTGATGACGTTGACAAGTTTCTGGGGGATTCCATAGTATCGCAGGATTTTCCAAAGGGAGTCTCGATGCAGACTGTCGAAGGCCTTCTCAAAGTCTACAAAGACCACATAGAGGGATCCATTCCATTCGTTAGACTCTTTATTCTCTGAGCGTTGACTTATTCTCTGCAGTTGGAAGGCGCCGACTTGTTTACTTGACGGAGATCTAAGTCTGTGAGAACAGAAAACAAGATGGGATGAACCATAACCCACAAAGTCCCTTCTATATGAGAACTGTCTTCGCTGTCAAGGGTCTCTACCTTTTGTCTTTGACTAGATTCTCATGTTCAAATATCTCCTTTTGTAAGAGCCTGGCAGATGTGCCAGTGCCTTATAGTGAACTCTATGAGGGGCGCGCGCAGTGCATACGCGTCATTGGTTTGCCAAACGTCATTTGTCATGACGTATATTTTTGTTTTTACGTAATTTTATATTTAACGTGATATGAGTTTCGCTTTCGCTTCAAGACTTGGGGAAAATGTTGACAAAACTAAAATTTCACGGTACAATTTCAATCTTGCTATAATTTGTGTGAAATCAGGTTGACTTTACCTAGCTACATGCTATACTAAGTACACCTGCATGCTCTTCTGAAAGCGCGTCGATGTGTGTGTATGCGTGTGCGTGTGCGTGAGTGCAGGCGCACTCTGCAAACATCCTCAAGAAGCATAAATGTTCATGGGCCGTCCGGGCACATGAGGATCTATTCCTCTTGGAGATGCGTGCATATATGTGAGAAAGAGCAAGCGAGAGATATATTTAGTGTATGCGTGGTGACGGAGTTGCTTCTTTTACGTCACCCGCACTGTCTGACTTTCTCTAGAAGTGAAGGTTTTTTTTGTTACTGTTTTAATTATTTTCTGAAAGAATCAATTTTTACTAAAGAAGTTAAAAGGATACAAAGCTGGCTAACGAACTCATCCAATGTCTTTCTCCAAACTAGCTATATGCAAAAGTTCAAGTAAATATGACAAAAATTACTGACGCTAATCTGGGTCAACCGACTTCCCATAAACGGTTGTTAATGCCTTCAATGAGACATTCAATTACAATGTGCTCGGAGGGTCTCTCAGCCGCCCACGTAAGAAAGTATTTCGCCAAGTTTTAAGCTTGTGTGTGTACTGAAATATCGGAGATTCTCTTGTTGACATACATAGGCACACACATACATACGCACATACATACGCACATACGGCGCTTCGCGCTAAATGTACGCTCAGCAGCGAGGTTAGCGTAACTAGACATGACGTAATTTTTATCTTGTTACTTTATTTGTTAGAGGTTTAGCCTGCCCGCCTTTGACATCATGGAGATGCTATTAAATTCGCCCCACCGCGACCCGTCCTAAAAAGTCCCTTCTATAAATAGAAGGGACTTAAAAAAGGGGGTGGGGGTGGGGGGGATGGGGGGTGTGTGGGTGGGTGGGTGAGTGAGGGTGGGTGGGGGGGGGAATAAAAAAAAGAAATAATGATAAAGAATCGTGATTAACCCTTTAGGTGTCGGTAGCTGTTTTAGTCGCGATGATTCCTGCAGGAATCATCGTCACTATAGCCGCTACCGACACCCAAAGAGTTAACACCGTAACTGCCGGGGCAAGGCGCATGTTACCCAGCTGGCTGCAAGAGACATAAACCCTCATGAGCCCCTCGTCTCTTGTTAGTCCCATGTTCTATTCGCCTACTTTTGGTCACAGCTACACTTGTCTTCTCCTAGCGAATGTCAGTCAGTGTGCAGTCGTGTCACTGAGACGCACAATTCGCGATCACTGGCAGCGAAGGGGTTAAAAGACAGAAAGAATCGTGAACACCATACTTTGTCTTAACCCATTTAACCCCAAGGCAGCATTTTATAGTCGTGACCTAACCCCATGCACCAGCCGCTAGGTGAGATGCGTCGACAATGACAATTCAAGGTTAGTGCCAGATTAGCTTGGCGCCTGACGGCGCCAAGCTAATCTGGCACTACCCTTGAATTATCATAGTCGATGCATCTCCTGCTGTGGGTGCGTCGGGGTTAATGTTATGATACTGGCGATGGCCAAATATGATTTTATTGCATCGTGATTCATGATAATGACTAGAACGCATGCACGGATATTAAATTTCGCGCCCTTTATTTGCTTGATGATTTCTTCGTGAGGCGACTTCATCAGTAATAATCACGCGTGTCGACAGTAAACTGCGACTTTTCACGTTTTATTACACGAGTTACTGATCCCTGTCGCAGGAGCAGCGCCAAGAGTCAGTAACTCGTGTAAAACTACAAAATTACACACGTCAGTTTTCAAATTCAGTTTCTAGTGTCTTCGTCAGGTGTTACGTAAAGCTGTTTATTTGTGTATTCATGTATGTGTGTGTACAGTTATTTCCCCGATCACCCGGGCCGGTGCCAGTTGGACATAAAATTGAAACTAAGAAGTGTAAAGTTAATCGTATGTAAATTTGCTGTTTATTAATTTGAAGTACCAATGCGCATAAATCTGAAGACACGTTTCCGTCTGCACCATCTGTGTTTGTTATGTCTTGTCGACACATCTAATGAACTTTAACAGCAGTTTGGACAGGCAGCAACCGTACATGCGTAATCGCACTTATTTTTATTCTGTGCAGGCAGCCGTCAGCGTTTCCACAAACTATTTTTAGCTGTTTCTCGTGCTGATACTGTATTTATAGAACGGAGTGGAGTCATTGTCAGGTTACTTGATATTAAGACGACGCCTGACGTGGATTCTCCTGTGTCTAAATAAACCATAACTAGACCTGTGTGTAGCGTTTCGTAACCGTTAGTCACAGAAGTGTATCTTTGAACAGTTACGACGGTAGTGGGCCTTCAAGGTTCCTTTGACCACGCTATACGCTCTGAGTGCTAAAATCGGCCAACAAACCGCGTTCTCGGTGTTTGTCCTGACGTAATGAACACCTTCGCTGCGGCAAGTGATCTGACGAATTTGGCAACTGAAACAACAGGACGGCACTAACCAATATTCGCGTGAAGAATGCGGATGCAAATGGGACATAAAATAGGCCACACAGAGCGTAGGACAAACAAGAGACGTGAGACTGATGGGTTTATGTTACTTGCAGCAGGGGTATGGTACGCTCGCCTTGCCCCAGCTGTTAAGGGGTTAAACCTTTGGCTGTCGGTAGCGCTTCAGTTTTGTCGCGATGATTCCAACAGGAATTATCGCGACTAAAAGCGCTACCGACAGTCAAAGGGTTAAGAATGACTGTATTACCTACCCATCTTTTCGCGAGCTGTTTGAGCTGGCACGCATAACAACAACAACAACAACAACAATAATAATAATAATATAAAGACAAATTTATATCGCGCTAAATCCCCAGCAGCAGTGGGCTCTAAGCGCTTTACAAAAATGTATGTATGCAGAATCTCACTTCCTTTAAACAAGTTTAATCTACGCACACACATACAAACACACATAAGAAAACCATCCCCAAGTTAAAGGCATTTTGATGATGCTGATGCGCCACCACGATGGTGCTGCACGGTCAACAAAGGGAAGACCTAAGAACAAGGCCACCTCGATGGTGCTAAACGGTCGTTACCGTCTCTCTCTGTCCCTCTTTCTTACCCCCCCCCCCCCCCCCGTACCCCTTACCTTCAGTAGGGCCGGATCTTTTAAGTGGGGGGGGGGGGGTTTCCAAAATTTATTTTTTGACAAATTAACCACCTGAAGTGTGCGGGTGTGCGGCAAGCATCAAAATGTGCTTGTCAAGGACAATAGCATTTTTTATGGGGGAAGAGGGGGGGTCCATGGACCCCCCCCTTGGATCCGGGCCTGATTCACCCCCTCCCACATCTTATCTATCCCAACCTCGCATCTTTTGTTTCTTGTGTAATGTTCATCTTCTCTCTGTCTCTTTCTTTCTCTGACTGTGGGCGTAAATTCGTGTTGACAGAGACGAAAATAAATGCCCCCCCCCCCCCCCCCCCCGGTTGGCGCCAAATCGTGTCCTTTTTCTCGCTTAATAATTTGGAAACATTAATCCTCGCGGCGAAAAGTAGATCAAACATCGTAGTGGCGAGGTTATTCGCATGCAGCGGTGGAAGCTATCGCTACAGCCAAAGGTCCCATTTCTCAAATCGCGGAGATGTTGCCTAATGGCTACGTACCAGTTGCAGGAGATGGATTGACTATGACAATTCAAGGGTAGTGCCAGATTAGCTTGGCGCCTGTCGGCGCCAAGCTAATCTGGCACTGCCCTTGAATTATCATGGTCGATCCATCTCCTGCAATTGGCGCATAGTCATTAGATGACGCCTCCAAAATTTAGGAAATATGGCGTTCGGGCTGAATGAGTTAAATACAGTGTGAGTCACGTAAAGTAAAAAGTGGAGAAAATAATTCAGCTCCCTATTGTATCCACATTTCTCACTCAGGACGTTCACTGGACACCGGAGAGCGTCAGATGCCACCCGAAAGCAAGATGCATAGATCCTCATGAGCCCCCGCAGTTGCGGGGGCTCATGAGGAATTATGCCTCTTGCTGACACTACTTTGCACCCATGCTCCTTGCACGGGTGGGTTTTTTTTTTTTTGGCCGTTGAATTCACACAGATTTTCAAGAACACGATCTGCGTCCACTGGCAGTGAAGGGGTTATATGCTGTTACTGCTAGAGTCTGTGGTGGTTTTAGTGAGCAGCGAGGCGGTTAACCCTCGTGCGTATGCAGTCATCAGTACTGCGTGCTTACAGTGAGGGATGTATATGATCGTTTTCTTTCACCCGCGTATTTTTCTGCGGGCTGGCGATTGGGTGCCTGATAGGATGTCCAGCGCTGAGTAATTCCCCTTGGTATGCGCAGTCAGTAACGGTGGATGCATGCGCGCGGTGGTGAAAACGACGTACTCCAGGCAGTAAGGGGTTAATAGTTCACAATACCTACTGTATAAATGTTCTTATTATGTATTACAATCACGCTGGACAACAAGGGCTGACTTTATATTACAATCACGCTGGACAACAAGGGCTGACTTATATTACAATCACGCTGGACAACAAGGGCTGACTTAAATTATGAAGTTTGAATGTCGAAATTTGAAAAACCTTTCAGTCCGTTCGGCTTCGTTTCCTAGTTTCTATGCAGGACAGTTCCTTCCGTTGGGCCGCAGTGGGAAACCTCTGGCCGCTTCACATGGATTGTGACAAGAGGGGTAGAGAACTCTTAGCTGAGGCAAGAAAATATTGACCATAGTAACCTGCTGTACAGCGAATCTTTTTTTTTCTCAGTCAGACTCTGTCGTGGAGCAGGTAGTTTTAACTCATTCAGCCCGGCGCACGTATTTTCCAAATTTTGGGAGGCCTCATCTAACGACTATGCACCTGTTGGAGGAGATGGATCGACCATGATAATTCAAAGGCAGTGCCAGATTAGCTTGGCGCCGACAGGCGCCAAGCTAATCTGGCACTACCTGTGAATTATCATGGTCGATCCATCTCCTGCTGCAGTGCCTCAGGGTTGAATGAGTTAATAAAATGCGCATTCGCAAGTGTATCTATCTTGGGAAGAGCCGTTTTGCATTTGTCTCTCCCACAGTATACATGTACCGTCGACGTTGGTGTCCGAGAGTTAACCCTTTGCGTGTCGATAGCGGGGTTTTGTCGCGATGATTCCTGTGATAAAAACCGCTACCGACACGCAAAAGGTTAAACCCCTCCGCCGGCACTTGCAGCACAACCTGTTTCTGAAATCTTCGTCAGTTCAGCACCAAAGAACCCACGACATCAGTCCAAGGAACGATTGCCAAAACGGGGTCAGCAAGTGGGTTAGATCTTCACGCGCCCCCGTAGTTGCGGGGGCGCGTGAAGATCTATCCCTTTTGAGGTTGGTCAGCATTAACTTTTCATCGGCAGTGTCGGAGTGTGAATTTAATATTTTCACACATCCCCTTTTCGTGTTCAGTGATAGATCTGGAATCAGTCAACTTTGGTTTCGATTGCAGAAATGTTGCGTGGGTCGCAGAAAGTGCGGCGAGTTTTTTAATCTACAGTTGTGCCTAAATACACGCAACAAGTGTCCGGAAACGTTCTGACTTCACGCTGAAAAGTAAAGGCTGGCACAGTATTAAACGGCCTACGCGTTTTAAACAACGTTTAATGCGATCTGCTCCAGGGTGGGCTTCGGGTGCTAAGTGACTTTGCCGATACAACGGGTTGTTAATATTGTATTTGCCTCAGCTGAGAATGTTCTCGATACCGTCCTTTTAAATCGTTGTGAGTCGCAGATGCCCATGGCAAAACGACGGGCGTGTTCAGACAACGCTTCCGGCGTTAACCCCTTCACTGTTGAGAAAAGGTTAACACCATCCAACTGCAAGAGACATAGATCCTCATGAGCAATCGCGACTTGTACGTGGGCTTAAGAGGATCTATGGCTTTTGCTGAGACCAATTTGTATCTATGTTTCTTGGATGGTTTGACGTTTGGTCATTGAATGAGCCAAGATTTCAGAAACAAAAATGTACGTACAGTGGCAGGGAAGGGGTTAAAAGGTCCTGGTAAATCAAAGTGACACAGTTGCGGTACGCTTGAATTGATTAGTGATCAGGTCGTACTCCATAGGCAAAATTGCTGTCGACGTTCCGCATAACTCGTCCGTTCCAAACATCGCCAAGAGACCTAGATCCTCATGCGCTCTCCGGGCGCATGGGGATCTATGCCTCTTGGAGATGCGCGCATGTCTGAGAGAGAGAGAGAGAGAGAGAGAGAGAGAGAGAGAGAGAGAGAGAGAGAGAGAGAGAGAGAGAGAGAGAGAGAGAGAGAGAGAGAGAGAGAGCGGCTCGGAGCTAGAGAGAATTACGTAATATTTAGAGTATTATGTCAGTGTCTGCGTGGTGACGGAGTTGCCCCTTTTACGTCACCGCCACTGTCTGACTTTCTCTAGAAGTCAAGGTTTGTTACTGTTTTAATTCTTTTCTGAAAAGAATTAATTTTTACTGAAGAAGTTGAAAGGATACAAACTGGCTAACGAACTCATCCAATGTCTTTATCCAAACTAGCTATATCCATATTTCAAGTAAATATGACAAAAATTACGAACTCAAATCTGGGTCAACAAAGTTCCTATAAACGGTGGCCACCGTATATGTCTTAAATGAGACATTCAATTACAATATGCTCGGAGGCTCTCTTAGCCACCCCTTTAAAAAGTATTGTTCCAAGTTCCAAGCATGTGTGTACAGAAATATCGGAGATTCTCTTGTTTACATATATACGCACACACACACACACACATACATACATACATACATCCGTGGGCGGCGTTTCCTAAAGCCTGCGCGGTGGAGCTTTTTGGTGGAGTGCAGTGTGCGCAGTACTGGCCCCACCCTTTAAACCCTTGGTTTGTTTGCCATGGCCTAGCAAGCTGGGACGGTGGCATCGAGGTCCTCAGGTCGTAGGTTTTATATCAGACTGTCCTTGTCTTAGTCTCTAGCTCAAAAGCCTTTCCCGGAGACACGGGGGCTTTGATGTCAGGGGTTTCCTCCCTTAGCCCTTCCGCAGCCAAGCGGCCAGGCCTGCAAGGCAGCAGGGGACTCGTGGGGGCCGGGGTCGTCTATGTCCCGTGCAGATGTGAACATCTGCCCACTGCCCAGACGGTGACACTTACCAGAGGAGAAAAATCCAACGCCGGAACCCGGTATCGAACCTCGCACCTTTGGCATTGGAGGCATACAACAACACACGGCGATTCGCGCCAAATGTTCGTTCAGCATCGAGATTATCGTAAGTACACATGACGTAATTTTTATCTTGTTACTTTAATTGTGAGAGGTTTAGGCCTGCCCGCCTTTGACATCATGGACATGCTAGTAAATTCGCCGCATAGCGACCTAGAAACCCTCTACCTTCTTCTTCTTCTTCTCGAACGCCGTCACACTTGGAGTTTGGCTCTCAAAATGAAATTTGTGGTCTTCTGTAGCGCCTCCACAGGCCCGTACAGTGAAACCCTCTACCGACAGCCAAATGGTTAAAAATTGAGGAGTAGGGAAAACACTGGGAAAATGCCACGTCTTCATTTATTTTAGGCTATGGCGGAACATTGGGAAAATAATGAAATCAATGAGTTTAAAAAGCAACCCCGTGTGTTTTTATACACTCTTTTATTTGATTACGCTGTGACAAACAAGGGTATGGTGGGATTCTTCACTCCTAAAGTGGAATACAATTTAATTTTGCACGATCTTCATGTCTGGATGACCTAGACTTAAAAGTCAAGGCTTCCTGCATTTCCACACGATTGGGTAAAGGTCTCTCTCTCTCTCTCTCTCTCTCTCTCTCTCTCTCTCTCTCTCTCTCTCTCTCTCTCTCTCTCTCTCTCTCTCTCTGTGTGGACATGATGGAAAAAAGGTCATTGAAGGTACCTATTATTCTTGACAAATAAAGTTTAATTTCATCTCTCTCTCTCTCTCTCTCTCTCTCTCTCTCTCTCTCTCTCTCTCTCTCTCTCTCTCTCTCTCTCTCTCTCTCTCTCTCTCTCTCTCTCTCTCTCTCTCATGAAAATGATCAAGCACAAGTGACTCAAATT
This sequence comes from Semisulcospira habei, assembly GCA_036245525.1. Taxonomy (NCBI): domain Eukaryota; kingdom Metazoa; phylum Mollusca; class Gastropoda; family Semisulcospiridae; genus Semisulcospira; species Semisulcospira habei. Next base: position 132,717,861 of record BTPG01000006.1, read on the forward strand.
TGGCTCAGGTTTCGTTACACTTGTGCAATATATATACCAGTAAATTCTTGTGGCGGCTTCTCGTACATGCGTTGTGTTTGCAATTTCAGGTTACGCCGTATGCCTACCTGAAAAGCACCCCCCCCCCCACCCCCCCTTTGGGGCGAAACCGGTCGTAGGCGGCAAAAACTTTAAATCTACTCAGCAGGTCCAATATCTGTTTGGGAATATTTTCTAGCATCCCCCCTCGTGGGGGGTGGGGGAGGAGGGGGACTGGATATTCTCCAGCGCCGGATGGCGGGGCGCCTGGGGGTAGTCCCTACTGCTTTATGTAGTAGGTGTTCAGTGGAAGGCTCAAAAGATCTAGTAAGCGATGCATCACAAAAAGGGCAGCTGATGTCCTGATGACACAATGCAAGCTTACCAGCCTGGAATTCCATGGCATTAGCACAGCATTCTCAGAAATGAATGAAAAATTAATATATATATATATATTATAGTAAAGATAGTTTTTCCTTGTCATTATTGAGATTCTCTCTTGATGATAATTTTTAAGCTGCAGCACAGACAAGCACAGCCTGAAGCTTCACGCCTGCATTGGGTGTTCTTTAAAACTACACCGGTTGTCTCCCTCGATTCGTTACCGCTGAAAAGCACAGGCGAATCGAGGGAGACAACTAGTGTCGGTCAGGGCTGAAAGAGCGCATTAACCCTTTCACCGCTACCGTCTTGAAATGCTGGATCTAAAATCACCGCAGATTCACTGCTCGTCAATTATATCTGCCTGACGCAGGCAGATAAGAAAGACTGATCCCAGCAAGCAAGAGGCATAGATCATCGTGAGCCCTATCAATTGCGGGGGTTCATGAGGATCAATGCCTGCGGCGGAGGCCGAAATTCAAAAAGTGAAATTGAATTGGCTGTGTTTGGATTGGCTCATCTTGCACTTTTACAGCCTGCAGTGTTCCATGAATAAAATCATCAGTTCACCACACGCGAAAGGTTGATCAGCCATCTGAAATCAGTCCTGTAACTGTAGAACGTTGACCCGAACGGTGAATCAACGCACTGTGACCCTGCACGTGCGCGCGTGAGCATGCATATTGCCGTGAAAGGTAACAAACCAGCCACGTGACACACGACGTTGTGTTTTAACATTCTGACGTCACCAAAATGAAAAATATCCACCCCAACCCACCATATCCTTCTTACACCCAGATGCCGTATATTCACCACACTGGTTACCTTACACTAGTTACTTCCCTCGATCCGCTCATAACAGCCGCCGTGCTCAGCGTTAACCCCCAATAACTAACGCTCATAACAGACCAGGTACCGTAGGAAGAGGGGGATCTGGGGGGGGGGGGGGGGTGAGGTTCCCAGGGGTTCCACGCCCTCCCCCCCCCCCCCCCACCGACCCAAAATTCTTTAAAATGCTAGAAAATGTTTGACAGGTCTAGCGTCGGGGGGGGGGGGGGGGGGGGGGGGCTTTTGTGTCAGGTTTATGGTCCCAAACAAAAAGTTGGAAACCCCCCACCCCCACCCCCGAGGTAATTAATCCGCCCCTTGTAGCTAAATGTGTGCAGTGTGATGTTTCACACTCGTAACCCATTGGCTGTCGGTAGCGGTTTTTGTCGCGATGATTCTTGTGGGAGTCATCGTGACAAAATAACGCTGCCGACAGCCAGTTGGTTAAACTGACTGATTCAGCACCTTACTACTACGTATAATTAAGCGCTACTCAAAATCACTTGAGATGCGTGCAGTTTTATAGTGAATGGTAGTGCCTGATTTGCTTAGTGACTCAGAAGGCATGATAGCTGGCGGTGGCGTATGATTGCCTTGAAAATCTTCAGCTGTCATTGGGCTAATCCTCTGAATTAAAACACACAGACCCTGTCATATTCAACACTGCCCTACGAAAGCAAAAGACAGCAATTCCACTTTTGTGAAAAGCGAACTTTTAATTGTACTACAATGGAAATCTCGCTTTTCTCAAAAGTGGTCTTACTGCCTTTAGCCCTTCACTGGGCA
>BTPG01000006.1:132724873-132732373 GCA_036245525.1 Semisulcospira habei
CTAACATCAGACTTTATGATAGGTGAATTCGACGGAATATTGACTGTGTACTTTGTCTGCGAGGCGGAACAGACGCAATTATTTTCATTTATATTTAGCAGCTAGTTCTGCGTCTCTCAAATGGCGGAGGCGACAGATGTTTCAGTGGATAGATTTTTCACCAAGTTAGGGTGAGTGACTATTTGTGTTCGTTGTCTGCTAGGCGGAATTGGTGTAATTAATATCATAACCAGCAGGCCCCGGCTACATCTAAACGTTAATTTCTCAAACTCACGCAGGTGACGAGGGCTTGATTGCAGGCAAGAGCCAAACGGGTTAGATTGACTATTTGTGTACGTTGTCTGCCGAGCGGAATGGATGTAATTTCATAACGGGCACGGGTGAAAAACTCTAATATCCGGCTCCTGAATGTCAGTGTCGGGTACTGGACCCCTCCCCCCCTCACCCTGCCTCCAGTGAACAAAAGGTCCTCGGGCCGACGTCGGCCGTCTTCGGCCTGCGCGAGCGCGGGTCGAAGGCGGCCGACGTCGGCCCCGAAGAAACTTTTGCTCATTGTGCCTTCCATCCTAGGTCTCTCTCTCTCTCTCTCTCTCTCTCTCTCTCTCTCTGTGTAGCCCGCCCACACACACACACACACACACACACGCGCGCGCGCGCGCGCACGCACGCACGCATGCACGCACGCACGCGCACACACACACACACACACACGTTCTTTTTAAGTTTGATCGGGTACGTGGGTCTTTTCAGGGCATGCACCCGGCAGCTGACTTTATTGACCTTATGGGGTCCGGTACCATGGATTTTTCTCCGATGCTCAAACTGACATTACTTGGAGCGAAGCAGTATATTGCCGAGGTCTTGCAGGCCGTTCCACTTATAACTGATTAATTGGCATAAAATATTTAATATTTAATGCCAAGACTAAATAATTTATCTCAGGACAAATTCGATTTAATCCTAGGCCAAATTCGATTTACTCCTAGGACAAATCGTATTTACTCCTAGGACAAATTCGATTTAATCCTAAGACAAATTACTAATTCCAACCAATCAGCCATGATGCCTCGAGCGTCCAATGAATGAACCGATTTTCCACCAGTCACCGCGCGTCGTGTCACGTGGGACGATTCCTGCTGTCTGAATGGTTGGAATTAGTCCTAGTAATAATTATTTATTCCTAGGATTAAATCGAATTTGTCCTAGGATAAATTAATTACTCCTAGGACTAAATGTTTTGTCCAAGGACGAATTAATCAGTTATAAGTGGAACGGCCTGCCACAGACAAGAACTCCCGAACGGTACCCCAGTTTGAGTAGAGCAAGAGATTAGACTTATAAGCATGTCTCGTTGTGGGAGCTGGTGTTAGAAAGCGGCACGAATAATTTATCCGCCTAAGGGCATCACTTTATAACATATTTTTATTTAGAAAAATTGACATTTGAATATAATGTTTAAATAAAACAGGGAGAAGGATGCGAAACTTGCCATTAAGAGGCGTCCCAGTAGGCAAAAGGTGCAAGGCCTTTTGCTCACTGAAGTATCATTGCGCGCTGCTCTGTGATTTAACCCATTCAGCCCTGACGCACTACGGCAGGAGATGGGTCGACCATGATAATTCAAAGGTAGTGCCAGATTAGCTTGGTGCCTGTCGGCGCCAAGCTAATCTGGCACTACCCTTGAATTATCATGGTCGATCCATCTCCTGCAACAGGCGCGTAGTCGTTAGATGACGCCTCCAAAATTTGGGAAATACGTGCGTCGGGCTGAATGAGTTAAGGCTCTATGCCTCTTCCCGACACCACTTTGTATCCGTGTTCCTTGGACGGCTGGTGCTCTTTGACTCTGGCGTCACATCCTGCGTCAACCGGTAGTGACGTGGTTAAATCAGCCAGAGCGACGCACACCCACATGTACTACGTGTGTGACACATCTTACAGCAAATCGGTAACTAATCGCGCCAAAATGTGGGCGAATCATCTTTCATTTGAGACTAAAACAAATTACGAAAGTTCAAATAGGTGAAGAATAAAGCCCACACTTTTTAATGATGAACTTTTAACACATTAGACGTTGTTTGAAAAATCAGAAGTCGGTGAATATTGCACTTTTTTGAACAGTCAAAACTAAAATCTGGTGGTTTTTCTTTTTTAATATTTTTTTTTTAATGCTGACTCTCATTTTACATCTTTTCCCGGCCATTTTAATCCATTGTTTGCGGATATTTATTTATTTATTTATTTATTTATTTATTTATTTATTTATTTATTTATATTACTTTCTATGCCTACTTCATTTACTGTTCAAATCGTTTGCCGTATTGAGGAAATGTCACTGTCTGTCTTTAGCAGACCTACGAACGTAATCAGCCAATCAGGCGACTAAAAGCCCGGCGCTGATGTGACCTAATTGTCTAGCCAGTCGCACACACGCGTGGGTACATGGTTAGGTCACCAAGCCGGAGCACAAGTCTTCTCGTTACGTGAAACGACATTTTATTATTTTTTTTAATTTTTAATTTTACATCTTTTTTTTTAAATTAGGGAATGTGACGCTACGGTCTGCGAGAAATCAGTCTGAACCTGTCTATTCTTGATTTCCCTCAGACAGACGTCAGTATTGCTTAGGTCAACATTGTACATGTTTCGACGGAAACAGAGGACTAATAGTCCGGACAAACATGCGATAAAATTGAAGTTGTTTCGGCGAAAACAGTGAATTAAAATCCAGAACAAACATACGATATCATTACATGTTTGTACGTTTTTTTTTTTAATCCACTGTTCACGTCAAAAGTCGCACAGTTTTCCCACTTATTTCTGATCTACGGAAATGACCTATTACAGTTCGTCTCTCAATGCGATGACGCAAAGGCTATCGGGCCGACTGTGCGCGGGCCCACTGCGGCCTGCTTCGACCCGATAGCCTTTTGCGTACTTGGCATGAACCTACAGGCGTCAAGTTATTTCGGCGCCACCTGGCATGGCACAGTGTATATGCAGACGCCGCCTTTAACTCATTCTGCCCCGACACACGACAGCACGACATGGCAAGCTATTCTGGCACCACCCTTGAACTATCATGCTCGATCTGTCTCTAGAATTGCAATACAGTCCTTCAGAGGTCAACTTCAAAATTATGGGATTTCGGTCCTGGGGTAGAATGCATTAAGTCACGACATTTTTTAGTTTTAATTCTCATCTTGACCGATTTTTGTCTGGCAGTGCACTTAAAAAAAAAATGTTCACTCAGTTCACGGCCTTAAAGCGACCTGCTCCAGGCAGTAAACAGATCGTCACATCTCGTTTATAAATCTTCGTAGTATGTCTTTACAATGTGGGTCAGCCCGAAGCCTGTCTTTACAATAATTCTGAACAAAGTGCTACCTGCTAACTTAAATTATGAACTTTGAAAGTCGTAAAAGAAATACTCTTCTGCTTTTCGCTTCCTGTTTACGCAGGACAGTTTCCTTCCTTTACCCCCAAAAGGCAGTGGAGAACCTCTGGCATACGTGAGCCTACTCACATGGATTGTGAAAAGAAGGGCAGAAAAGTCTTACTTGAGGAAAACAACATTGACAACTCGTATCGGCGAATTGTTTGTAACTATCAAACTCCACGGCCAAGAAGCAGACATTTTTAATAGGAGTTATTCTTAAATCAGAATCAGGTCTCAGAAAGAAAAAATACGACCACATCACACCCTTGCTCAAACTCCTTCACTGGCTCCCCATCCCCCAAATCATCCAATACAAAATTCTGTCTCTCTGCTACAAATCCCTGAACAACTGCGCTCCTGCCTATCTCTCCAACTTACTTCACCCCTACACACCTTCGCGCTCCCTCCGCTCTGCCTCCGACCCTCTCCGCCTCCACATCCCTCGCACCAAACTCAACACTTTCGGCCCCCGCTCCTTCTCCGTCTACGGTCCATCCACCTGGAACACCCTCCCACTCTCTCTTCGTCAGAAACACTCTCTCTCCTCCTTCCAGTCCGCCCTCAAAACTCACCTCATTCAACAGTTCTAGCACTATATCACCACACTCCCCACCGCAAGCTGACCGTCGTAATGTTTTTCACTATTTGTGGTACGTGAGTCATTGTCTAAAGTGTGCGCATGCGTATGCGAGTTGTGAGTGCGCGCTTAGAGTTATAATTATTATATGATAAGCGCATTACAAATACCGTTATTATTATTATTATTATTATTATTATTATTATTATTATTATTATTATTATGTCAAAGACAGTAGGTTGCGCCTCTGTATAGTAAGGATCTGCACGATCACTGCTGCCAGGCATGAATCCTCTTAGCAGTCCTACTGTTAACTCAGTCTGCCCGCGACACACCACAGCAAGATATGGAACGACCGTGATAGTTCAAAGGTGGTGGCAGAATAGCTTGGCGCCTATAGGTACGTTATTTTGTTTTGTAGTGTGTAGCAAGGACAAGAATGAAAACAGGTCTGCGCACCTATTCTTTTATCCTTGGAAAATAAAGTTTCATTTCACTTCATTTCATTTCATGATCGATCTGTCTCCTGAATTGTAAAGCAGTCCTCAGAGGATAACTCCAAAATGTGGGTGTTTCGTACGTCGGGCACAGTGATACATAGCCCGAACTGTGGATTCCAATCGGGCAACTCCTTGCGAGCAAGAAGCATAAACTGTAAATTATTCTTATGCGGCTTCCAGGGCCTCATGAAAATACGTGCCTCTTGTGGATGGAGCGGCCTGGATGGATCAACGGAATGTTGAAGTCCGTGCAACGTCACAGTTTGACCTACTTTTTCTGCTCGGTTTAGTTCAGTTCGTTCAAGATGGTGTTTCTGCTCACGAGAAAAGTGGATATAGGTGCTCCACGCCAAGTCGTCAAAACTCAATCTAGGACTTCATAGAAGCAGACGTCTGGTTGACTTTTAACTCACTCAAGGCGATCCACATCAATAGCTGCGGGAGTGTCGTACAGACAGTGTTGCCGGCGGCGGCGGCGGCGCAGTTATTGATGCGGGTCACCATAACCCATGTAGCCTCGAGGCACTACAGCAGGAGATGGATCGACCATGATAATTCAAGGGTAGCGCCAGTTTAGCTTGGCGCCCGACGGCGCCAAGCTAATCTGGCAGTACCCTTGAATTATCATGGTCAATCCATCTCCAACATAGTCGTTGGGTGACACCTCCAAAATTTTGGAAATGCGGCCCTGGGGTTACATGGGTTAACAGAAATGGGGTGCTCAAGAACTGAGCAATGTGGGTCAGCCCGAAGTCTGTGAGGGTGATTATGATCGCGTCACAGGAGCACGACGGAGAAACATAATTTAAATAAATGCCGTATAATTTCCGCTTCATTTCCGTGGAAACCTTCTTAGTGCAACGTCCCTTGAACGAGAAACCATTATTTCAATAATTCAGAACTTTAATTCAATATTGGTATGGACATGTTGCTGAGGTATTTCATTAGGAAAGTCATAGACATAATTTGTTTGAGATATTTATTTGAAATGCTATTGAAACTTTTTCTGTTAGGTTATGCAAGGAAACTTGCCAATGCGTTTTTGTGATGTCAGCCTGTGTATGTGTGTGTGTAGGGGGGGGGGGGGGAGCTTGCTGGGGGGGTGGGGGTGGGGCGGGGGAGGGGGGCGTGTGTGTGTGCGTGTGTACGTGTGTGTGTGTGTGTGTGTGTGTGTGTGTGTGTGTGTGTGTGTGTGTGTGTTTTGCTTCTCAAGGCCCGGGTGTGTGAGTGGAAAGGTATCCTGCAGCCTCGAATACAAAAACCCCAAAACAAACAAGCAAACAAAACAGATGTTAAACGAAAGAACGAACGGACGGACGAACGAACGAACGCCAACGAACGAACGAGCGAGCGAACGAACGAACGAAGAAACAAACAAAACAAAGAACGAACAATTAACACCTATGATAACATGTTAAAACAGAGTGATAAGAAAATAAAAATAAAACTCTTTTTATGCGATAAGAATTCTGTAATCGGCAGGTGCAGAAAATTAGCTCCGATAGAGAAGAATAAGCGGAAACAACGACGGTGCGAGATTAATTCCATTGATTTTTTTTCAAATAGCAATAACCCATTCAGCAAGACATGAATCGAGCATGATAGTTCAAGGGTGGTGCCAGAATAGCTTGGCGCCCCTAGGCGCCAAGCTATTCTGGCACCACCCTTGAACTATATGCGCGATATGTCTCTAGAATTGGAATACAGTCCTTCAGAGAGCAACTTGAAAATGTTTGGGAATTCGGTCCTGGGGCAGAATGTGTTAAAAAGGAAAAGAAGAAGAAGAAAACACCCAGTCCTTCAACTACAAAATGCTGTTCCATCTGCAGGAGGCATACGGTTAAATCCTCACACTGACTACTACTACTGCTAATGCAAGTTTATTGTCCCGCTGGCACTAGAGTGATCGGGGACTAATATTGTGGCTTAATTTCTTTTAAAAAAAATAATTATAATGTGCTTTAGTTAGAGAAGCTGCCATACAGTGCGTTTGGTTAAATTTTAAAATTTGCATGGTCTCCTCACACTGAGGTACTCAGATCAGGTTTTAACCTCTTCACTGCCGCTGGTCGAAATTGTGTTTCTGAGCCACCGTCTTCCAAGGAACACGGATACAAAATGGTGTCAGCAAGAGGCATTGATTGTCATGAGACCCCGCGACAGCGGGGTCTCATGAGGATCTATGCCTCTTGCTTTCGGGTGTTGGTCGGTGTGCTCCGGCAGTCAAAGGAATTAACTCCACCACTTTTGACAAGTGTCGTCTGGTAGTCACCACAAAGTCTCGCTGGATGACAGACTCAGCTGACAGCTACTTTTTTCACGGGACAGGGGCCAGTTGAATGAGTGAGCTAAGTTCTGCGCCAGCCACTAAGCAAGGTGCTCCGCCTGGCAATGCAGCGGAGCACCTTGCTTTGTGGCTGGCGCAGGACTAAACTCGCTCATGCAACTGGCCCCCAGCTTTTTTAAAGAACACGGGACAGCTTCTTAAAGAAGTCAGCGACGTGTCAGTCTCCGTGCAACCCACCGGCGAGCCAGCCTTTCAACACAGATTTGGGAAGCTTTAAAGTTATGCCCCTTTGCAAGGGCTCCTGACGTCGATATAATTATTTATGTTGACTGTCGCAGTCAGGAGCACATAACTCTTGACTTTCCTCGCGCATGTGGCCATTTTTAATCTTTTATTTTGTGTATTTTATTTTCCTATGAGGGGAAATTTGGGCTGCCTTTCCTGGGGATGACGCGTCGCCCCAGTGCAGCGCCACCAAACTTACTACTACAGAACTGTTTTTTTCTCCCCAATTTGCAAATGGCATCGACGTATGCAGATCTATACTGACGCGCAAAAGAAATGCGACATGTTTGGAATAATCGGAAACACTTTAGTGTTTCCGATGATTCCGAGAATGGCGCTTTTGTTTTGCTCTTCAGTGTATGAACTAAAATAAAATTGTAATTTTTATTGACACAAACTAAGGTGACTGTGT
>BTPG01000006.1:132737373-132742373 GCA_036245525.1 Semisulcospira habei
CATCTCACTAAACTAGCATGAGGGACTAGCTGGTTTAGCTTTTTGGTTGGGGGGAGGTGGGGGGAAGGGCCCATGGTAAAAGTATGTTATAAGAGTCTACGGGCAAGGCCGTGCGACCGGTAAAAAGAAGTCGTCAATGAGTTTTGCTACGGGGGCCAAGGGCCGTACCGTGATCCCTTACCAACAACAACGATCCTTTTGGTTCTAATGCACTATGTACAACTTTACTTCAAAATATTTATAAAAGATTTTTTAAAGGACCATATTTACACTTAAAAACAACGGTGGGGAAGGGCTACATTTCCATTTTTTATGGAGGGGAGGGGAGGGGTGCGAGGGGAAGGGGGGGGGGAGAGGCAGGGTTCCACTGTTCATCTGCAAAATGCGGATATCGGCATCATTTCTCATTTTTGTACTGTCACTTTTAAATTACATGTCTTGGTCCTTTCACTGCCAAAGTCAAAATGGCTCACATTTTACGATCGTCTGCTGCGCATTTGGGGCAATTTGCATGAGTGAGCCGCGCTTAGTTCTGCGTCAGTCACTAAGCAAGGTGCTCCGCTATAGCGGAGCACATTGCTTAGTAACTGGCGCAGGACTAAGCCAACTCATGCAAATGGGCCCCTGCACTGTATATATTATGTCCCAATGGCTCGAGCCATCGTGGCAGCGGGGGCCCGAAAGTCCTTCGTCGTCAGTCCCATCCTGCAAAAAGCGAGACTGATAACTCTTTGAAACGGAGTTGTCCCGCGTCCGGCGCAAGATGACCCACATTGCACACATCTCTGCGAATCGAAGGAGGACTTACTTATTTAGCGTGAATGCCCTCCACCACAACATCTCAAGGGTAGTGCCTGATCAGCTTGGCGCCTGTTAAGGCGCCAAATTAATCAGGCGTTACCCTTGAAAAGTGTTCGCTAAATGTGACTGACCTAAGCTATACAGGTAGTTTGATTTCAGTGAGACGTAATAAGAAATGTTACGTCGTGGCGAGATGAAAATAGCAAATTTACGGGTAATGAGTATTCATGTTACAGGATGAGCAGAAAAGTAGCCAGGCAGTGTCTTGAGTTTCGTTGTCAATTCATCAACTGTGTGTTGAGTTTCGTTGTTAATTCATCAACTGTGTGTTGAGTATCATTGTTAATTCATCAACTGTGTGTTGAGTTTCATTGTTAATTCATCAACTGTGTCTTGAGCTTCGTTGTTAATTCATCAACCGCTGTGTCCTGAGTTTTATTGTTAATTCATCAACTGTGTCTGAGTTTCATTGTTAATTCATCAACTGTGTCTTGAGTTTCGTTGTTAATTCATCAACAGTGTCTTGAGTTTCATTGTTAATTCATCAACTGCAGCCGACACCCTGTGTAAAACGTGCAGTTAAGGTACGTGTGCTCTGTCTATGACTCTACTGAAACAAGAGTCGAAAACTTAAAGGGACCTGCTTAACTCTTTCAGCCCGACGCACGTATTTCCCAAATTTTGGAGGCGTCATCTAACGACTATGCACATGTTGCGTGATATGGATCGACCATGATAATTTAAGGGTAGTGTCAGAATAACTTGGCGCCGACAGGCGCCAAGCTAATCTGGAACTACCCATGAATTATCACGGTCGACCCATCTCCTGCTGTAGTGCGTCACGGCTGAATGGGTTAAAGGGGTTCGCAATATCTCCTTTATAAATGCCCGTAGTATGCCTTGATACAATAATGCAGTAGAGAAGGGATAACTCAAATCGTGAAGTCTGAATCAGTGTCATAAAATGAAAAGACATTTCAGCATAGAACAGTACATAAAAGAGTCCCACCGACACAAGCAGCTACGGGCTGTAGAAATCATCAGTAATCACGCTTATCATGCCAGTACTACTACTACTACTACTACTACTACTACTACTACTACTGCTACTACTACTACTACTACTACTACTGCTACTACTACTGCTACTACTACTACTACTACTACTACTACTACTTCTGCTGCTGCTGCTACCACTACTATTACTACTACTACTACTACTACTACTGCTGTTGCTACCACTACTACCCCCCACCCTCACACACTTTGGTACCGGTTTCAGGCCGCTTTATAAATTTCAAATACAAGCGATCAAAAATTTATGTAAATTCAGTAGCTGAGCTGACCCTTCGTCCGTCTTGTACTGTGTTTGTCTTCAGAGTAAATCCCTGTCTGTCACGTGTGTGTGCGTGTTGGGTTTCAGTTCGCGGCGATTTTAGTCGATTCACCCCAAAAATTGAGAAAAAGCGCCTATATAATACCGGTATTATTATTATTATTATTATTATTATTATTATTACTACTTCTACTACTACTACTACTGCTACTACTACTAGTACTACTACTAATAATAATGATTTATAAGACGCCTATACATGGTAACATTCTCTAGTCGCCGTACATATGAACACGAACAGTATTACACTAAAAGTAATTTAACTCATTGTGCCCGAGTTACGAAATACCGACATTTTGGAGTTATCCTTTGAGGACTGCATTATAATTCAGGAGACAGATCGAGGTCGAGCCATATCTGTCGGTGGTGTGTAGCAGGCAAAATGACTTAAAAAAACAAAACAAACAAAACCGTGCGTACAATTACACAAAGGAACAGAAGATGACTGAATACATGAACACTGATAGTCAAGATGGGAAAAGATGGGTTTAAGATTGGCATTGGAATCACCGTGTCTCAAAGATTTAGGACTGAACATTCTTGGATCTTTAAAAAAAAAAAAAATTAGTACTCAGATTGATTGTGAAATGAAAGGTAGAAAAGTCAGTCTTAGTTGACAACATCAAGAACTCGTATCAGCGACCTTTAGCAATCAAATCCCGCCCTGGAGCAGGTCACTTTAATAAGGTGTGAGACAGAACCATTCATTCAGCACCACCCGGCCCCCTCCGCATACCAGCTACAAGAGATCTAGATTCTCCCGAGCCCCATGCGACCGCAGGGGCTCGTGAGGATATAGATCTCTTGCCGACTTTGATCGGCTTCTGCGGTTTCTGAAATTGTGTACCCTTGTGCAGGGTTACGCGTAGGAGGCAATTGAAGAGTTGACAACAGGAAATTCGAGCGAAGTCGGAACAGATTAGAGGAAATGGGTAAAAGACATCGGTGATTAAAAATTGCCTCCGTCGTAACACCGCCGACAACATGAAAACACGCTGGGTGTAACCCCTTTAATGTCTGAACACAGTGCACAGATCGAATGGACAAGACCCAAACATTGAAGACGAAGCAGATGCAAGAGACATAGATTTTCATGAGCCCCCGCATACGCGGGGGCTCATGAGAAGCTATGCCCCTTGCTGGCATCAGTTATATCTGTACGCCTCACAAAGAATCTGACCTTTTCAGGGACATCGTCTCCCGTGGGTGGTATGGGAAGTGATAAATGAGCCAAAATGTAGGAGTGTCTGAAATTTGACATTTAGCATTTTGTTTCTTGTTCCAAAATACACACGCTTGAATACATGTTCATTGACATGTTACTGGTACTCATGTAATAAACAATGTTAAACGGAAATTTAAATTTAAAAAAAAGTCATTTTAGGTTTTGTCAGCAGAACTGAGCAATACTTTACAATAACTATAATGCCATATTTCAAATTTCCTGGAAGAGGGCACGAGAAACGGCCGAGGAATCGCATTTCTGACAGTATATCGGTATTGCAAACTGAAGGTTTGGCCCACGCATATCAGTTATAATCGTTCTACCAAACAGATGTCTTCTTTGTCGCCGAAAAATTTTCACATTGTTTCCTATGTCTAATAGTACATGTTATTTGTTTGTTCCCCGTCTTTGGTGTGTATCTTTCGTCGTGGCAAAACATCCGATGTTTAGCCACGACAAAATATTCAGTTAAAATCCACACTGGGTGTCAACTTGGTATTTGTTCCCCGTCTTTGTTGCATCTTTCGTCGTGACCAAAGTTTGGAAATAACATGGAAGTTTTGCCACGACGAAAGACTCGCCAAAGACGGGGAACAAGTAGCTAGTTGACACCCAGTGTGAATTTGAACTGAATATTTATCGACTCTGTCATTATGACTCCCTGGCTAATTATAATACCGCATACGGCCGAATCACCATCGTTATCCAACATTGTTGCAGGTGATTTTCGCCCTCTGAAGAGCGGAGACGTATGTGAATTGAACACTACGTCTATAAGATCGGGGCTGTGTTCATTAACCCATTGGCTGTCGGTAGCGTGTTTGGTCGAGGTGATTCCTGCAGGAATCACCTCGACCAAACACGCTTCCGACAGCCGAAGTGTTAACACTTATACCTCTTTTTTTTTTTTTTTAGCTGTAAAGCAGGCCAGTTCACTTCATTGAAATGGTTTTTTAATGCTTTGGAAAGGATGTATGCGCGTTCTAAAATCGCATCCATCTGAAGAATCCGTGTGAAATCTTCCCGGAGGTTTATTTATTTATTTATTTATTTATTTATTTATTTATTTATTTATTTATTTTAGAACGACCATTGATCTATTGACCATTGCTTTACTCTGGATCCATCATATTCTTTCCACTCTGACCATCGTTCTCTGCCTTTCTCCACACCTCTACTTCGAAGGCGATCAGTTTCGTGCGTGGTATCCGTGTCCTTGGCTCTGTTCCTGGAATAAGCTTTCTGGAGGTTTCTTACCGCTTTAGTCTTCTTCCTGCTCTAAATCTGATCTGCAATGGACTGGACAGTGTAGGGATTGGACAGGAGAGAATTGCTGGCTAACTTAAGCCGGTGGGTGGGTACACTTACATATTGGCGAGGGTTATTACGGGTGAACGTGGGCGGCAGTCTCACCCGTCAAGCAAAAGGTCCTCGGGATGATGCCGGCCGTAGGCTGCGGCCCACGTCGCCCTGATGACCTTTTGCTCACTAGCCGCTCTCTCTGTCTCTGTCTCTCTCTCTCTCTCTCGCTCTCTCTCTCTCTATGTCCACCCACGCACTCACTCAGTGCCGGCCACA
>BTPG01000006.1:132747373-132769873 GCA_036245525.1 Semisulcospira habei
ACGTACAGCCCTTTGGTCTGCTCGCGGCACTTCTCCTGAAGCTGTCTCAGCACAAAGACCATGTCGGTGGTGCTCCTGTTGGCTCTGAAGCCACACTGGCCCTCCGGGAGGTGGTCTTCTGCAATGGCAGGTACCAGCCGATTCAGGAGCAGCCTTGCGAGTATTTTCCCGGCAATGGACAGCAGGGTAATTCCACGGTAGTTTGGAGCAGGCAGACTTCTCTCCTTTGTTCTTGTACAGGGTGATGACGACTGCATCGCGGAGATCCTTTGGTAGTTTTCCTTCCTCCCAGCAGCAGAGAAAGGTGGTCATGGAGCTTGTTGTGCAGTGCTGGGCCTCCATGTTTCCAGATCTCTGGTGGGATTCCATCAATGCCTGCTGCTTTGCCACTCTTGAGCTGGTGGGTGGCTGTGAGGGTCTCTTCAGCAGTGGGCGGTTCGTCCAATTCAACCTTTACTGGGAGGTGTGGGATTTGGAGGATGACTGCTTCTTGAACAGTGCGCTCAGCGCTGAAGAGGTCCTGAAAGTATTCCGACTAACGGTTCAAGATGGAGTTATTATCTGTGAGGAGTGCCTGTCCATCAGCGCTTCGCAGGGGACTTTGTATCAGGTGCCTGGGGCCATACACTGCTTTCAGTGCTTCGTAGAAGCCCCTGTAGTCACCGTTGTCAGCACAAAGCTGGGTCCTCTGTGCGAGTCTGGTCCACCACTCGTTCTGGAGATCTCTGAGCTTGCGCTGGAGACTGCTGCAGACGAGGCGGAAGGCAGACTTCTTCACAGGACAGGAAAGCTGGGCTAGGTGGGCCTGATGGGCGACTCTTTTTTTTGCTAGGAGTTCTTGGATCTCTACGTCGTTTTCGTCAAACCAGTAATAATAATAATTGTAACGCACGCAGACTTGCCCACAGTCGTACGCACAGACTCTCGCACAACAGACGCATACACCGCCACTGACTCAGACGGGCGCATTCATGCGGTAAAACTCAACACACGGGCTCCCTTTCTAAAGTAACTTTTATACACTAAAATGTTCAAAAAGATTATCAAACTATATATACTTCTCTACTAACATCCGAACATCACACACACACAATTCACAATATCTCGCCAGGCTAGGTGTTAGTTCTCAGTCTCCAAACTGTTTGATGTTATTGCCTGGTTACGTTGGTCCTTCTCACGTCTAGGCGTGCAAGTCCGTTGTATGCTCTTTCCTGTCGTCCTGTCTGTAACACGGACGTCCTTGTACTCGCACCGTAGCGCAGTTCTCCCTGTGATCCGGGTATCTTGGTCCCGATCAGACTCACTCTGAGTAAAGAGCTGGAGGGATGACCTCACGTTAGGTCCCACCTGTGACTGACGTCTCTGCGTCCGTCGTTCCACTCTTTACAAGCACTCTGAATTCTAGGCTTCAGAGTCTTGGAATACGGGCTAGGTATCTCAAACACATCTGATTCCTCTGACAAGAAAGCCCGTATTAACGTATTTCTGCTCTGACAGACTAAACTTCTGCCTAGAACTCATTATAACAGAACTCACTAAAACTCCCGTGCTAACCATGTCTTAAAGATTTCACGTGGATCTCGGCCTCACGGACTATCGGCACAAAACAAACCGTTAACAATAACCGTACCGTATTTATCCTACTGTGTGAGCACTATGTACGAGCATAGAGCTTCATCACAATTCCCCCTTCCTCGGGGAAAAAAACAAACGACCGAGTTTCTTTTTAAGACTACTCGACGCAATATACTATCCTAACAAGAAGCGATTAACTGTCTAGAACACAAGAAAGCAAAAATGTTACAGCCTTAAGCCTGAACGCACACCATCGGATCGCACAGCAAACGCGAAAACAAAACGAACGTGCCAAAAACCTCCAGAAATGAGAACGATCTAACGACTGCCCACCCTAATCCACACAATCGCGAGACTCCAATCTCCGATCTACCTACATATTGGGTGCTGAGCGGCATTTCTGTCCGCAACAGAACTATGCCGTCTCAGACCAACCCGACTATTGGGCCACACCCGCATACCGATCCCTTGATTCTGGACGGAAATAACACGATCCCTCTGCCCACGAGCACGCTTGCTCTGAGCTCTCGTCGCGACTGCACCGCTAGGAACATGAGCTCGCTTAATCGCTCCGACTCTAGCGATGACTGGCTGCACACCCTTCAAGTTACCCAAAACTAAATCCACTACTGGCTCGTCTATGACACACGATACCAGATTACCCGAGAAAAACTCCGTGTCAACCTCTATCTTTGCCAAAGGAAAAACTTCTACCTTTCCTCCGAACGAAATTACCCTCTGCGTCTCCCCTGTGTACTGATCCTCCCTAACTAGGCTACGTCTGACCCCCGCGGTCGTGGCACCTGAGTCGCGCAGAACAGAAACGAGGATACCGTTTACCACCCCCTTCACTACCGGCAAGTAACCTCCGCCATCAGCTGAGCACACAATGCCTAGCTGAGGCTCCTCCACGACAGGCACTGCAACACTGGCCGTGTGAGTGAGCTGCGCCGTCCCATCCCCCCGACCAGTGACACCAGGACACTGATGAGCAAGATGGCCGTGCTCCTGATACCCAACATACTGCGCGCCTGCACTATTGTACGGACAGTTCTGTCTGAAATGCCCGTACCCACGACAAGAAAAACACTGAGTGTCCGAACTCGCAATACGACCACGACCATACCCACGCAAAGATGTCCCTCCACGTGCGTACGGATCGCGACTGGCATTGCTGTTACCTCGATCACCGCGTCGGAAACGCAAAGTACCTCTTCCGTTAACCAGCTGGGCTCCACTTAAAGTATTGACGCCCCGGTAACCCCCAGTCGTGTTAGCAGCGACCAACCCGACTGGCGGAGTCTCGGCCCTACGCGCGAGGTTTTTCGTAGGATGCGCCATCCGAAAAGCTTCCGCGTTCTGTACTAACTCGTCCGTAGTCTTGAGGTTACGCTCCCTCAAGAATACCGCTAGATCCTTGGAAACGCTACCAAAGAACTGTTCAGCCAACATGAGATCGAACAATGCCTCGTACGTGTGGTCGATCTTTGACAGTTCGACCCAACGTACGAGCAAATGGGACAATCGTTTGCCAAACGACACAAACGATTCCCCTGTCTCTGGCCGACAAGCTCTCAAGCGTTCTCTAAAACCCTCATTACACTGGAACTGCTGTAAGAGACACTCCTTCAAAGTCTCGTAATCTATGTTCCCCGAAACGTTCAAGCTATGGTAAAGACTCAAAGCCTGACCTTCTAGCATAGACGAAAGCAAAACGGGCCAGTTGGCAGAAGGCCAACTCAACGCCTGCGCGTGAGCCTCAAAACGACACAAAAAAGCGTCAATAGAGTCCACAGACTCCTTAAACATCGGCAGTCTAGGAAAATTCCGTATGCCCCGGCCTACGGAGTCACCCTCTGAAGCTGTTCTAGACCCCGCATCTCGAGCTAACTGTAGTTGTACCTCCCTATCTCTCTCCTTTTCTTCTCTCTGATAGTCTAGTTCCTTCTCTCTTAACGCATGTTCCCTCTCGTCTTTCTCTCTCTGAAACGCTAGAGACTTCTCGTCTCTCTCTCTCTCTCTCTCTCTCTCTCTCTCTCTCTCTCTCTCTCTCTCTCTCTCTCTCTCTCTCTCTCTCTCTCTCTCTCTCTCTCTCTCTCTCTCTCTCTCTCTCTCTCTCTCTGTACTTCTAATTCCTTCTCTCTTAACGCATGTTCCCTCTCGTCCTATATTTCCTATCTTTACATTTCTCGACATAGTCAAAAAGCTTCTCATCCCTAAGTCCTAACCTTTCACCTTTGCCTCTACTGGGTCTGACTCCATATTTACAGTAACTACTTCCACAAATTAAAAAAAAACGTAAAAAATATAAATCAACGGCAAAATAACCTACGCAGAAGAACAGTGACCTACTTGACGTCCAGATGGAACGAAAAATAAGAAAGTTAGAAAGAAGAGCAAGGAAAAAAGAATACTACCTAAACAAAAGGAAGAAACAAGAACTAGCTCCTCGTAAGATCCAGAAAACTACAGAAACAACGGATCTTACCCCCTGGAATCGGAGAGGGGAATCTAACACATCAACATGCACATAGCAACAAAACCCTACTCTAAAATATGTACCGCTAAAACAGGGTCACCACTGTAACGCACGCAGACTTGCCCACAGTCGTACGCACAGACTCTCGCACAACAGACGCATACACCGCCACTGACTCAGACGGGCGCATTCATGCGGTAAAACTCAACACACGGGCTCCCTTTCTAAAGTAACTTTTATACACTAAAAGGTTCAAAAAGATTATCAAACTATATACACCCGGCACTTCTCTACTAACATCCGAACATCACACACACACAATTCACAATATCTCGCCAGGCTAGGTGTTAGTTCTCAGTCTCCAACCTGTTTGATGTTATTGCCTGGTTACATTGGTCCTTCTCACGTCTAGGCGTGCAAGTCCGTTGTATGCTCTTTCCTGTCGTCCTGTCTGTAACACGGACGTCCTTGTACTCGCACCGTAGCGCAGTTCTCGCTGTGATCCGGGTATCTTGGTCCCGATCAGACTCACTCTGAGTGAAGAGCTGGAGGGGTGACCTCACGTTAGGTCCCACCTGTGACTGACGTCTCTGCGTCCGTCGTTCCACTCTTTACAAGCACTCTGAATTCTAGGCTTCAGAGTCTTGGAATACGGGCTAGGTATCTCAAACACATCTGATTCCTCTGACAAGAAAGCCCGTATTAACGTATTTCTGCTCTGACAGACTAAACTTCTGCCTAGAACTCACTATAACAGAACTCACTAAAACTCCCGTGCTAACCATGTCTTAAAGATTTCACGTGGATCTCGGCCTCACGGACTATCGGCACAAAACAAACCGTTAACAATAACCGTACCGTATTTATCCTACTGTGTGAGCACTATGTACGAGCATAGAGCTTCATCACAATAATAATAATAATAATAATAATAATAATAATAATGAGTACTTGCGTAGCGCCTGACCGCTACTAGAGCTCTAGGCGCTTAACAAAGAACTAATTATCAATTACAGAAAATGGAAATATAAATGATGCTCAATAAAGATCGTTTTACATAGAATCATTCTTTCGTGTTAGTTGGTTATAACGGTTTAACGCCGAGCAGTGGACTAGGGCGTCAACGGCGAGAGGGTTTTCCTTTTTTTATAGTGTGACTAGCCAGACTGCTTTTATGTGGATGCAAGTAGGGGCTGGTGTAGCGAAATGGGGTCTTTAATCCATTCAGTCCCGACACACCACAGCAAGATATGGATTGACCATGATAGCTCAAGGGTGGTGCCAGAATAGCTTGGCGCCTATAGGTGACAGGTGGCACGTTTTGCCCTTCAAGACTTCTCTTGAGAGAGCACCTGCCTTTAAAAAAAAAATTCTCTCTCTCTCTCTCTCTCTCTCCCCCCACAAAAAAAAGAGAAAAAGAGCATGTTCAAAACGGGTCCCAACGTAGCAGTCCATTGCAAACGAGTTGCTGCTTGTTAGTCGTTGTGTCGTACCACTCGAGGTCAGTGGAGCCTCACACGTGAGCGATCACGCCCCCTTCCGGCGTGTGTCGGATTGAAGCCGGCATCTGTTCCTGATACTGGATCCGTATCCCACTTAGCCCCCAGCAGCTCTCCACCTAACACGCTCCGACGGCGAGGCATGGTCCACCCCCGCCGCACAGACAGGCCGGGAGGGGGTTGCAGGGAATTCAAGAGTCATATGCCCATGACCGGCCCTGAGCGTCAATATTGACGCTCGGAGCCGTCAAGGGGCACATAACTCGCTGATTTCCTCGCCCTGTGCTTAGACCTTTGCTGTGTATGGTGACGCTATAGTGAACAGGAAAGGACGTCAAGCACGCAGAGTCAACATCTGTAGGACTATTTTAGGTCTCCTCTGGTCACACACATCAACATCCTCAGGCAAGTTTGCCGCCTAAACGCCTCTTTCTGATGTCCCCTCCCCCCCTCAACCCCCGCCCTATCTGCAAGAGGCATAGACTCTCATGAGCCCCTGCGACCGCATGGGCTTATGAGAATCTATGCCTTTTGTTGACAGACTGGTATATTTTGCAGCCTCAGAGTTTCAAGGTAAACCCCACCGCTTCTGTTCTGTCCAGTGTACGGCGTTATTACCATCCGACGTAGGCGTCGACTTCAATCGCGATCGGTCTCTCCGTCTGAGAGCGTCAACATACCGATCCATCAACAACAATTGCAAGAGCCGTAGATTTCTCATGAGTCACCTGCGGATGCTGAGGTCCTTTGAGCACCTGTGCCTCTTGCAGATTGAAAAGATTTTGCTGAAAGACTGGTTTTGTTTTCTGTCGCGGACAAACTGGTCCCAAAGTACTTGACAGGTCATGCGAAAAATATAGATGGTCGGCCGCAATTGGATACAGGGGACCTATTAACCCATAAAAGCCCTGGACGACTACGACAGGATGTGGTTAGACCATGATATTTCAAGGTTGGTGTCAGAATAGCTTGGCGCCTAGAGGCGCCAAGCTATTCTGACACCAACCTTGAAATATCATGGTCAACCTGTCTCCAGAACTGTGATGTAGACCTCAGAGGATATCTACAAAAATTTGATTTCGTCCTCAGGGCGTAAGGACTTAATCTGAAACAAGACAGAAGTAAACACAAATCTGCTACTTTAGTCCTGATGTTTTTGTTTTTGGGACGGAGGCATTCTTCACACTGTACGAAGGTTGACCTGTAGTTTAACTGACGTCATCGCCAGTTGGTAAACTACCAACTGGCGATGACGTTAGTCAGACTGTGGTTGACCGCTGACATCATGTTTAAGAATGTCTTGGATTCAGGAGTGCATAACTACACATTATAGAAATAAAGGTCAACTCAACAGGCGTCCACACCGACACTTGTAAAAGGACATAATTGAAAATATAATTTTTGTACTGTGCCGATAAAATGTACATAACCATTTCACTTTAGTCAGGTTACTTTACGTATGTCATGTCTAAAATAATGATAATAAGATAATAATGCTATGATAATAATGATAATATAATAATAATCATCATCATAATACAATAATAGTAATAATAATATTTATTATTATTATTATTTTTTTTTATTATTATTATTATTATTATTATTATTATTATTATTATTATTATTATTATTATTATTATTACTGACAAGTTTCCAACGTATAGAACAATAAAGTGCATCGCGTTCTTATAGCATCATCATCATCATCATCATCATCATCATCATCATCATCATCATCAATAACAACAACAGCAAAAACAGCAACGATGATGATGATGATACTACTGCTATTACTACTACCATTACTAATTATAATAATACAGTGCTGTTAGTAATCAAGTTTGAATAGTTTCTTTATCACTGAGTTGTTTGGCTTGTCTTTTTATGACTAAACTTTTGAACTGCGACACTGAAAACAACACGCTGTCAGCCGAGATGAGCAGGGGCGGATCAGATACCTAAGAGGGGCGCTGGGCCGGGGTGGGGGGGTGGGGTATGGGGTGGGGGGGGGGGCAATTTTTTGTTTGGGAGCTTCAACCTGATACAAAAGGCCGTCCCGACCCTAGACCTAGCTTCCAGGGGCAGAAAATCGAAACGCTGGCCCGAAATATCAAACAATGGGGGGAGTTGGGGGGGGGGGGGTGGCAGGGTAGAGAGAGAACGTGTGAAAATTCGCCAAAATATCGAACGGGGGGTCGGGGGGGGGGGGTGGTGTCCAAATACCCCAAAAAGGGACTTTGTTTTAGCATTTTAAAGAATTTTGGGTTGGGAGAGTGGGTGTGTGTGTGTGTGTGGTTGGGTTGGGCTGGGGGTGGGGGTGGGGGATGGGGGTCCGAAACACCTGGAACCCGCAGTTCGTGATTTTGTTTTCGAATTATCCCAGAAGTGTTTCCGGAAGAGCTGTGTTCGCATTTGCGCATCAGAATCACAGGGAAATCGTTTCCTGAAAGAACAGGAGAAGATTTTTACGATGAAACAAATTTGAATTCAGCCGATGTTTTCTCCCAGCTGGTGTGCGGCGATTGTAATTTGAATGTAATCACGACTTGTTGCGATGAAAATTGTCCAGCAGGAATGTCTGTGCGTGGTTTTGGTTTCGATGATGGTTTCGATGATGGTCGCAGTTTTTGTGAACAACATTGAAACAAAAATCAGACACAGTTTAAAACATGACGTGTTTGTTTTCTGAACCAGTTTTCTGACTTACGTTGAACCCTATCCTTGCCACGAGAAGCATGTTTAAATTTTTAAAAAATTAATTCAACGACCAATAGCCACAACCGTCCAAGAAACATGGACCGTGATACAAATTAGTTTCAGCAAGAGACATAGATCCTCATGAGCCCCCGCAGTCGCGGGGGCTCATGAGGATCTATGTCTCTTGCATTTGGATTGTGTTCAGTTTTTCAGTCTCGGCGGTGAAGGGTTTAATTACTTTCAGCTTTTGTTTCAACCCTTTCCGTTAACCTTATCAGCGCCTGCCACTTTGCAGATCTGCAATTTTCAGCAATAACTGGGGTTTTCGACAGTGTTGGAGTATACAGATGTCTTGTTTGAGGCCGTGAGACACCCAAAATGGCTACTGATTTTCTGTTTGTTTTACTGATTTTAGAAGAGAAGGGAAAGAGGGAGGGTGTGTGGGGTGAGGGGGGGGGGGATGAAGGGGAGTGAATTCCAATCTCGGTTAAACTGTCTGCTGTTGGCCCCATGAGGCACGTCCGCATTGTACGAGGTCATAACTATTAACTCTCTCATTCTTCGCGGTGCCGGACAGCCATGGGAAAAAGAATTCGCCAGGGTAGCGCCAGATTAGCTTGGCGATTTGGACAGTCCAAGCTAATCTGGCACTACCCTTGGGCTAGCATGGTCGATCCACCCCTCGTGACTTGTGCATGCTGCTCAGAATTAAGTGGTTCACTACCTACATGTGAATTACTGGACTCAGGCATTAACATAGCTGTGGAACTAACTCTCCAAGAGCCCCTGTGGCTATGCCGTGTTTGGTTGTGCATTCTACACCCGCACACAAAGAAAGATGTAACTCGACTCGGCAAGAGGCACCGATTCTCATGAGCCCCCGCACCCTGGGGGTGCTGGGGCTCATGAGAATCAGTGCCTCCCGCAGATGTTGCGCGTTGTGCTAGCGGTTTCGATGCGGGATTCCTCCACCGTGTTGCATGTCATCCGTAAGGGATCGGCTCTTGTCCATGTATCACCCCCCCCCCCCCCCCTCTGACGTTCTGATTGAGCCAGCCTATTTCGCTAAAGTTTCCTGTTAATTTTTGTGTCAGTTCAAGTTCACACCCTAAAATGATAAGGGTTATAAAGTGATGCGTCTCTCACGCACCTCCGTAAAAATCATCCCAATCATCAAAGCAAAAAAAAAAAAAAAAAAAAAAAAAGTTTCCTTAATTTGTTCTCGGAAAATATGAAGAAGAGGAGGGCCAAAGACTGGAAAAATTAAAATGTTGGTAGAATGAAAAAGAAAGAAAGAAAAAAGGAAGAACGACTGAACGAAAGAAAGAAAGAAGGAAAGAAAGGAAGGAACCGACAAAACAACGACGAATCAACTACAGAACAAACAAACAAACGAACAAGCAAAACAGGCATACACTGTTCCTGCACCATTTTTTAAAAAAGAAGTTCTGTTAAACCGAGTAACGTTTGTCAGAAAGAGATGATGATGAAACTTTGTTTATCAACGGTAAAAAGTTTTGACAGAAACAAATCGTCATTTTACAAACTTGCCGTTGCTAACATCTACAATATAAAATAGGTTAAGCAAAAATTAAAAAATAATAAAGACATTATATTTACACACATTATTTCATGCAACAGTAATTTAAAAGAAATAGAAACAAAATAATAATAATTAAAAAAAATTATATACACAAAATAATAGTAACACTCAACATTCATCTTATTCCACACACACACACACACACACACACACACACACACACACACACACACACACACACACACACACACACACACACACACACACACACACACAGAGACACACAATACATAAATGCATGTGGTACATGAAAGTATTAACCATCAGGGTTTGTTTAAATAAGTGCCCAGTGATGTTATGTTTGGCTCATCAGGTAATCGAAAAGTTTCGTTTTAAAGATTCTAAGCGAGGCTATAGTCTTCAAATGTGCAGGAATAGTGTTCAATACAAACGGTCCAGAAAATGATAAACTAGTTTTAAAGAGGTCAATTCTAGGCAGAGGTAGGGGTAAAGTATTGTTCCTTGAGGTCCGTTCGCGTTCTTGCTATGGCATAAATTTGGTGGTTAGATACTGCGGTGTCATGTTATTTAATATCTTGTGCATGAGGATGCATTTGTTAAAACTAAGTTGTTGACGCAGGCCGAGAATGTATAGATGTCTAAATTTGTCTGTGGTAGGAATGGGCCGCGTATCTATCAGTTTGACAGCTCTTTTATATGTAGAGTTTAACCTGTTCATGTGAACATCACTACAACCGTCCCACACCGTGGAGACATAATCAACGTGAGACTTGATATGGGCATGAAAAAACAGTTTACGAGTATGTGTATCCGTTACTTGTCTAAGCTGGGACAACAGGAAAGTGTTTTTTAGCAATGGTTTTGCAGGCTGTATTTATATGCGTCTCCCAACATAGTTGTTCGTCAACGTGTATTTCCTAGAATTTACGCTCTGTGACTTGTTCTATCGGTTTAGCGTTCAGTTATAAATGTAACTGGTGTGGTCGGCGTTGGTGTTTTTGTCGTGTAGCGATTAAAATACTCTTTGTTTTTCCTGGATGAAGAACCATATGATTCACTGTGCACCAGTCGGAAACCTCGCTGAGACTACATTGTAAGCTAAGGTTAATGTCAGCTTTTTTTAAAACCCGAAACATGGAGGCTCGTTTCGTCCGCAAACAGGTTGCAGTTGACATCAGTGTTAGTAATATGCAAAGGCAAATCATTAATGAATATTATAAATAGAAAAGGTCCCAATATCGACCCCTGGGGGACACCGTAGTTAACTTGTCCTTGTTTAGAGTATTTTCCATGGGTATATACCTTTTGTTTTCTGTCTTTTAGGTATGATCTAAAGAATGCTATGGCGGTTTCACTTATATGATATGCTGCTAGCTTCTTTAAGAGAATGTCATGGTCGACAAGATCAAATGCTTTTGTAGGTCAAAGAAAACAACTCCAGACATCAGGTTTTTATTTATTGATTCCAGCCAGCTGTCTACAATGTGTGTCAGTGCTGACTGACATGAATGTTTCGGTCTAAAGCCAGACTGATGAATATTTATTAAATTGCCCTTTTCTAGAAAATCGAGGAGGTGTTTTTTCAAGGGGCTTTGACAGGG
Source organism: Semisulcospira habei (assembly GCA_036245525.1). Lineage (NCBI taxonomy): Eukaryota > Metazoa > Mollusca > Gastropoda > Semisulcospiridae > Semisulcospira > Semisulcospira habei. The sequence goes on from BTPG01000006.1 coordinate 132,758,792, forward strand.
CCGACAAAAGTGAGATAGGCGTAGTTATTGACATCTTCAAGATCTGTTGATTTAGGGATTGGAATTACCTTGGCCTCTCTGAAAATAGTTGGAAACGTGCTGTGCTTTATACAGAGGTTAAGATATAAGTGAGTGCCTCTACCGTGTATGGTAGTGACATTTTCAGAATTTTGTTGTCGATACCATCCATCCCGGTGGACTTTTTGTTCGGCATGCTAGAAATAAATTTGCCGACTTCAGCGACGGTAATATCAGGAATGATGAATGTCTGCAGTATTTTTTTTTTTGTTGCCTCACAGTATTTTACCAGTACACTAGGAACTTGGAACTCTGCGTTACTACTTGCAGCTGACTGAGCAAGTGTTTCAGCTGTCGATAGAAAGTGATTATTTAATATATCAGCTGACAAATGGGATGGAATTTCAGGGGCTGATTTACCCTTCGTTATAACGTTCAGGGCTTTCCAAACCGATGTTGTATCTTTTTTGTCCCTAATCATTTCCTGGAAGAACAGGTTTTTTTTACGCTCTCACTAGGTATTTAACACGATTTCGTTGTTTTTTATATACATCAAACTGTTTTTCTTTCTTAAGTTTGTCTCTAAATGACATGGCCTGTTTGATATCTACTGTTAACCAGGGTGGCAAGGTAGAGTGTTTAACTCGTTTTTCTCGTATGGGCGCATGCTTATTAAATTTTAGGACCGCAAGGGACAGAGAGAGAGAGAGAGAGAGAGAGAGAGAGAGAGAGAGAGAGAGAGAGAGAGAGAGAGAGAGAGAGAGAGAGAGAGAGAGAGAGAGAGAGAGAGAGAGAGAGAGAGACATAGACAGAGACAGAGACAGAGACAGACAGAGACAGAGACAGAGACAGACAGACACAGAGACAGACAGACAGACAGACAGACAGACAGACAGACAGACAGAGCTTCGAAAACAACACAGAGACACAGAGAGCTTCGAAAACAACGCACCCTTTATGTTTTTTGTCGAGGGTCTAAACTGATAGATTAAAAAATAATAAAGAATGCAACTAAATTTAGGTTAAATTACCAATATTGGCAGCCATTGATATATGCATTTGTTATCATTTTGCAATGGGTGCGACTGGTCAGCGAAAAAGAACAGAAAATATCCCGGCATGCCACACAAGCACGCACTTAATCTCGCACAAACACACAAACACACACACACACACACACACACGCACACACACACACACACGCACACACACACACAGTGACACACACACACACACACACACACACACACACACACACACACACACAGATTTTGACCCCTTAACTGCGATGGTCCTCAGGTTCATACCTCGAAAACCTGGACATCCAATGATCAACCGTTTGCTGCCAAAACAGTTGTAGGGCAGATAACCCGTTGGCTCGGTAACAAACCCTAATGTGAATGAAGTTTACAAGCGGCATAGGGATCTATGCCTCTTGCAGTTGGAAGCTGTTTATGCCTCTTGCAGTTGGAGGCTGTTCACTGTGTCTCGACGGTGAAGGGCTCAAACACAATGAGACAGAAATTTCCAATGTTGGCAGCAAACACTGAACCGCCTGTCTGCTGATGGACACACATTAATCAGCGGAGTCGGACAGTTTTGTTGTGTCAATTCCCGAGGAAATAACCTTCCTGCACTGAGCCTGCAAGAGGCACTGAACCTCATGAGTCCCCCGCGCCTGCTGGAGGTCATGAGGGCCTATAGGCCTTTCGCATTTGGTCAATAATTACCGTTTCCGGAAAGTAATAGCGCTAAAATGCATCGTCGTGCTTTTATGCGTGTCATTCCAGAAGTTTATAGCACCGCACCAGAAGTTGTAGGCGTTTTTTCCCCTTTCAAACACATTCTGTTAGCGGTGTTCAACAGCGGGATCCAAGAGCACGTGTATTGTAAATGTAATACAATACGCCCCCTTATAGTGCCTCTCTCATTTTCTAGAGGCATAGATTCTCATGAGTCCCTGCGAATGCAGGGACTCATGACAATCTATGACTCTAGCAAGTCCTAGGTCGTCTTGTAGCTATTTCTGAGACTGACAACATTATTGATGTTTAAAGGTTCTACTGTCCAGGGAATTTATTTGTGTATTATTGAAAAGTACTGTAATTATTCAATCGTTATTTATTGTAATTATTAAATAAGTATTCTAATTATTAAACAAGATGGGATGAACCATAACCCTTAAAGTCCCTTCTATATGAGAGCTGTCTTCGCTGTCAAGGGTCTCTACCCTTGTCTTGACTTGATTCTGATGTTGAAATATCTCATTCTGAAAAAGCCTCTCAGATGTGCCAATGCGTCATAGTGAACTCTAGAAGGGGCGCGCGCAGTGCATACGCGTCATTGGTTTGTCAAACGTCATTTGTCATGACGTATTTTTTGGTTTTTACGTAATTTTATATTTAACGTGATATGAGTTTCGCTTTCGCTTCAAGACTTGCGAAAATGGTGACAAAACTAGAATTTCACGGTACAATTTCAGTCTTGCTATATCTATCTATCTATATCCCGTAGTCTTACCGACCGTTGGGGCACCACTGATGACTTAGCAACCAGCTCCCTCCATTCCACTCTGTTCTCTGTCATTCTTAGTGTTTCGCTCAGCTTCAGTCCTGTCCACTCTGAGATATTGTCCTCCCATCATTTTTCCTGTCTTTCTCTCCTTCGCCCTCCTTGCACAGTGCCTTGCAGGATTGTCTTGGCAAGCCCTGCTGATCGCGTGACATGCCCATACCACTTCAGTTTGCGATTTTTTTTCTCAATGGCTAATATTTCTTCATAGGGCCCGATGGCTTGCTGATTCTGCTTCCCACTTCCTCGTTCGTGATGTGATCTCTGTACGAAATGCCAAGCAGCCTTCGAAAACATTTCATTTCAGTGGCTTGCATCCTCCTTTCGAGGTCTGCTGTGAGGGTCCATGACTCACAGGCAGTCTTGCTATAATGTGTGTAAAATCAGGTTGACTTTACCTAGCTACATGCTATACTAAGTACACCTGCATACTTTTCTGAAAGCGCGTCGATGCGTGTATATGCGTGTGCGTGAGTGCATGCGCGCGCTCCAAACATCCTTAAGAGGCATAGATGTTCATGCGCACTCTGGACACATGCGGATCTATGCCTCTCGGAGACGCGCATATGTGTGTGTGTGTGTGTGTGTGTGTGTGTGTGTGTGTGTGTGTGTGTGTGTGTGTGTGTGTGTGTGAGAGAGAGAGAGAGAGAGAGAGAGAGAGAGAGAGAGAGAGAGAGAGAGAGAGAGAGAGAGAGAGAGAGAGAGAGAGAGAATCAAATCAGGATTTTATTTAACGTCTTTTTACACATTGGTGATATTAGACAGAAAAACAAAAAAAAAAAAACAACAAAACAAAAACAAAACAACAACAACAACAAACAAACAAACAAACAAACCAACAATCAAACACACAACTTGTGAATATCAAAGAATAACAATAATTAACATCCAACCACACACACGAATTACTTATTATAATAGTTTACCCACCGGACTATGAATTATTATATTAACTATTGGAATGGCAATATTTCTATGTAAGATGTCATACATGTTTTCTGCTAAGGGATCAACTGTTATGTTATTTTTTGTCAACAGATTCATTGTAATAGGACACTCACAGATTATATGTTTAACAGAGATAGGGCTTAAGCACTCGCATTTGATGTCTTTTGCGAATTTTGTTTTCCAAGAATTTAGTCTTAACTTGTATATCAATGAAGCTGTTTTTCTTGAGCAAGGTGGAACATGATAAGTATATTTCATATCATCTTTGTGAAAAAAAACTGTTTAGCACAGAGTACATTTTATGTAGAGATAATTGCATATTATTACAAATTGCTGAGTTTTCTCTATTTATAGCTCCCTTTTTTGCTTGTCTGTCACAAATTTCATTCCAATAAATTCCGCAGTGTGAGGGTATCCAAAGAAAATCGATCCCTATTCCTCTGGACATAATACAGCTCATAATATGTTTTATTTCATACACTAAGTCTTTTCTAGTGTTACAATCCCAGCTTTTTTGACTATATAGGACAGATTTAGAATCGACACAAATCAAAATGTTAAATATATCATAATGTATAAGATGAATAAAATTTAGTGCCATGAGAATCGCATACAGTTCAGACGTAAATATAGAAAATCCTTTAACGAGATAAAAAGATTTCTTCACTTTGAGATCTGGAATAACAAAGCCTGCACCACAATCTGAAGAATCTAAGACAGACCCATCTGTGAAAATTTTCAAATGTTTAAAATATGTTGTCTGTAATTTTTCTTTCACTAAATTTGCTAAAACGTTCATATCCTCATTTTTTTGTTCAAATCTGTGTAATCTATATCGAAAGTAGCATTAATATGTTCCCACGGAGGTATAGCAGGAGTTACTGGTAAAACGGGAATAGACGTGATATCTATATTGCAGTGTTCTATAGTATCTTTGACATTACGTATAGGTAAAAGATACGGGATTGTTTGAGCCCTTTTCCGGAAATCCACATCTGCGTCTAAAAAAAATGTCTTCTCGTAGTGATTTTTTGACGGACAGGCTTCGGACAATGTATTTTACAGTTGCTAATTTACGTTGGTCAGATAAAGACAGAATACCTGCTTCTTTGTAGGTTTTTACAGTATTAGTATGAACTGGCACTTGAAAGGGCTAATTCAACTGCTTTTCTATCAATGCTTTGCAGTTTCTTTAGAAGTGTAACTGGGGCAGTAAAGTAGACTTCATGACCATAATTATATAAATGTTGATCGAACTAAAGATGTACCAAGGTGTAAAACAGTTTTAATGTCCTGACTCCATGGTTGTGAGTTTATAATTTTTAACAAGTCAAGTTTTTTTCTTGCCTTATTTAATATGGCTTCAATATTCTCCAAGATAATTTTGATGTAAAACGTACGCCTAAAAACTTTACACACTGTTGGTAGTTTAAAGGCGTCCCGTTTAGGAATAATTTAGGTAACGTTTTAGCACTTTCCCCATTATTGAAAAGCATTAGACATGTTTTTTCCCCCAGATATTTCTAGGCCATTTTCTTTCATATAGTTTGATAATTTGTCCAATTCAATCTGATAACGTTTTGAACGTAATCTACGATTCTTTTTGGGGAACGTTTTCTGAGATTAGTGTTTATCCATATAGCAATATCATCTGCATATTATACCACAGTTTTGTCCTGTAAGAGAGATTTTGGGAGGTCGTAAATTAACAGTGAATAAAAAGGCTGAAATTATTGATCCCTGTGGAATACCCATATCTATTTTCTTAAAGGTTTAATAACTTTTACCAACTTTGGTGCAGACAAATCTTTCAGACAAAAAGCTTTTAATGTACTCATCCATAAACCCAGTTATGCCAATCTGTTTTATTTTGTATAATAATCTAGCATGCCAAACACTATCATAAGCCTTTTTTACGTATAAAAGGTTGCTAATATACTTTTCTTCTTGAAAATTGCTTTTTAATGTTATTTGTGAGTTTAACTAAATGGTCTGTCCTACATCTACCTTTCCGAAAACCAGCTTGATGAACTTGAATTATATCCTGTTTTTCACAGTAATGAAATAGCCGATTTAAAAGAATCTTTTTCATTACTTTGCAAGCTTGTGATGTTAGTGCAATAGGTCTATAACTACTAATCAATGTACGTGTTTTACCCAATTTGAGTACTGGAACTACTACTGACTGCTTCCAGATAGTAGGATCACTTGCTAAACACACACACACACCTATTGGATAATATGAGATACATTACGTAACCTGGCTGATACAAATAACTCACACGTTCTTTCACACACACACGTGCTTCATAACCCGATTACTTTCGTAACATCCCATAACTGTACAACTACATTGAAACAGACTACAACCTAACGCTTTCGCTATACGTTATCCCATACACTGGAAAAGACTATACTTAACCACGTACTGCCTTCATAACGACTTAGGAATACACACCTCACATTCCTTAGTTATCCATCTCGGTAAATAACTGTATACGAAAAACACCGGTTACCTCAATGAATTCCAAACCAACATAAGTTAACTGAACCAAACCGGTCAACACTACACAACCGAATTAACACCTATTAACGCATACTATCTTTAACGCAATAACCATCAATAACACTTATAGAAACATACCTGAATTCTAGGTTTCAGAGTCTTGGAATACGGGCTAAGATATCTCAAACACGTCTGTCCACACTGACAGTAAAGCCCCGTACTAACTTATTTCACCCTCTGACAGACTGAGCTCTCGCCTAAACTCACTAAAACTCCCCCTGCTAACCGTTCCTTAAAGATTCCAAGTGGGCCACGTGCCTCACAAAATATCGGCACAAAACAAACCGCTAACAAAAACTGTACCGTATTAAACCTACTGTGTGAACCCTATGCGTGAGCATAGAGTTTCATCACAATTCCCCCTTCCTCGGGAAAAAAAGAAACGACCGAGTTTCTTTTAAGACAACTTGACGCAATACACTATCCTATCACAACCAAAAAAAAAAAAAAAAAATAACCACAGCCTTAAACCCCAACGTACACCCTCGGATCGCACAGCGAACGCGAAAACAGAACTAACGCGCTAATACCACCAGAAATGAAACGATCCAACGCCGGCCCACACTATCGCGAAACTCAACAGTGTCCGACCCACCCAAAGACGGGGTGGTGAGCGGCATTTCTGTCCGCAACAGAACTATGCCGTCTCTGGCCAACCCGACTGGTGGGCCAAACCCGCGGACCGATCCCTTGACTCCGGACGGCAATAACACGGTCCCTCTGATCACAATTTCGCTTGCTTCGAGCTCTCGTCGCGCCTAATGCGACTGAACCGCGAGGAACGTGAGCTCGCTTAATCGCGCCGACCCTACCGATGACTCGGCTGCACACCCTTCATGTTACCGAGAACTAAATCAGCTACTGGCTCGTCGATGACACAAGAAATCAGATCACCTGAGAAAAACTACGTGTCAACCTCTATCTTGGCCAAAGGAAAAACTTCTACCTTCCCTCCGAACGAAATCACTTTCTGCGTCTCCCCCGTGTACTGATCTTTCCTAACAAGGCTACGTCAGACCCCTGCGGTCGTTGTACCTGAGTCACGGAGAATAGAAGCGAGACATCCGTTTACAACACCGTCCCCCAGAGGTAGGCAACCACCTCTGTAAGCTGAACACACTCCGCCCAGCTGTGGTTCCTCCCCGACTGGGACTGCAAAACTGGCCATGTGAGTGGGCTGCTCCGCCCCCTCCACCATACCAGTATCGCTAGGACATTGATGGGCCAGATGGCCGTACCCCTGACAGGTGAAACACTGAGTCCCTGAACTACTGTTAGGACAGTTACGATTAAAATGTCCGTACTCGTGACACGCAAAACACTGAGTGTCCGGATTAGCCATACGACCACGTCCGTAATCACGTCCAGATTTCTCTCCTCGTGCGTAAGGATCGCGACCGCCATTGTTACTACCTCTCTCCCCACGTCCAGAACGGAAAATACCTCTACCGTTCACCAGTTGGGCCCCACGCAAGGTATTGACGCCCCGATAACCCCCAGTCGTGTTAGCGGCGACCAACCCGACCGGTGGAGACTCGGTCCTACGCGCTAGGTTTTTCGTCGGGTGCGCCAGCCGAAAAGCCTCCGCGTTCTGAACTAATTCCTCCGTACTCTTGAGGTTACGCTCCCTCAAGAACACTGCTAGATCCTTGGAAACGCTACCAAAGAACTGTTCCGCCAACACGAGATCAAACAAATCCTCGTACGTGTGGTCGATCTTGACAGTTCGACCCAACGCACGAGCAAATGGGACAATCGCTTGCCAAACGACACAAACGATTCCCCTGTCTCTGGCCGACAAGCTCTCAAGCGTTCTCTGAATCCCTCCGCACTACACTGGAACTTCTGTAAGAGACACTCCTTCAAAGTCTCGTAATCTACGTTCCCCGAAACATTCCGTCTATGGAAAAGACTCAAGGCCTCAGCTTCTAGCACCGACAAAAGAAAAACGGGCCATTTGGCAGAAGGCCAACTCAACGCCTGCGCGTGAGCCTCGAAACGACACAAAAAAGCGTCAATGGAGTCAACAGACTCCTTAAACATCGGTAATCTAGGGAAATTACGTATGCCCCGGCCTACTGAATCACTATCTGGAGCTGTTCTAGACCCCGCATCTCGACTACTGCAGCTGCACCTCCCTATCTCTCTCTTTCGACTCCCTATCTTTCTCTTCTTTCTCTCTCTGAAACTCCAACTCCTCCTTCCTAAGGATTCTATCTCTTTCTTCTCTCTCTCTCTGAACTTCAAGTTCTTTCTCTTTTAAGGCCCGTTCCTTTTCGTCCTTCTCTCTCTGAAACGCTAGTTCTTTCTCTTTTAACTCTAGTTTCTCTTTTTTAAGTACTCTCTTTCTCTTCTCTCTCTCTTTGAGCTTCTAACTCCTCTTTCTTAAGCACTCTCTCCCTCTCCATATCCTCCCTATCCTTACATTTATCCACATAATCAAAACGTTTATTGTCCTTAAGCCCTAGCCTCTCACCTTGCTTAATATAAGCTTCTACCGGGTCAAACTCTATATTAACTTCCGAAAATTTGAAAAACGTAAAAATACAAAACCACAAACAAATCAACGGCAAGAACTTAAAATATGACCCACCGAAATACCAACAACCTACGCAGAGAGTGATAGTGCCTTACTTGAAAAGTCCAGATGGATCGAAAAATGAGAAAAATGAGAAAGATTGAAAGAAGAGCAAGGAAAAAGAATACTACCTATACAAAAGGAAGAAACAAGTACTAACTCCTTGTAAGATCCAGAAAACTACAGAAACAACGGATCTTACCCCCTAGAATCAGAGAGGGGAACTAATACCGCAAACAAACACCCACATAACAATCAAACCTTATTCTAAAATCGCTACCCACTAGCGCCCGCAGCTACTCTAAAATACCGCTAAAACAGGGTCACCACTGTAACGCACGCAGACTTGCTCCCAGTCGCACGTACAGACTCTCGCACAACAGACGCATACACCGCCACTGACTCAGACGGCCGCATTCACGCGGTAAACACAACTCACGGGCTTTCTTTCTAACGACGACGTTTATAAAAGTAAACAATAAAAAGATCATCACAAACCAGATAGGTGAGGCTAGCGCTGGCAGAATTGTATACAAACCAAGGGGAATCACAGCGCTGGAGAGACAAACAGTTAGATCCCCTGCCCCCGCCTATCAGGCACCCAATCGCCAGCCCACAGAGAAATACGCAGGTATAGAACAAGACGATCAGAGGATGGAAATGATCGTCTTGTTCTATACCTGCGTATTTCTCTGTGGGCTGGCGATTGGGTGCCTGATAGGCGGGGGCAGGGGATCTAACTGTTTGTCTGTCCAGCGCTGTGATTCCCCTTGGTTTGTATACAATAAAAAGATCACCCAAAAGCTTACATACACTACACCTTCCCCACTACCAGCATCTCAACATCACATCCACATACACAATACCAATGCCAGGCTAGGTAGTAGTCTCTCACACTCCAACCTGTGTGGTGTTCTCGCCTGGTTACGTTCAGTCCTTTCACGTCTAGGCGTGCAAGTCCTTTGTTGTACGCTCCCGAGTCGTCCCGTCTCTCGTACCGTGGACGTCCTCGTAGCTCGTACCGTATAGCGCAGTCCTCGCTGTGACCCGGGTGTCTCGGCCCCGGGCGCTCACTCCCTGAGTGAAGAGATGGAGAGATGACCTCGCATTAGGTCCCTGGTGACTGACGTCTCGGCGTCCGTCGCTTCAACTCCGACAAGCACTCTGAACAACAATAAAGTCCTAAATCGTAACACTTGCTAAACACACACACCTATTGGATAATATGAGATACATTACATAACCTGGCTGATACAAATAACTCACACGTTCTTTCACACACACACGTGCTTCATAACCCGACTACTTTCGTAACACCCCATAACTGTACAACTACATTGAAACAGACTACAACCTAACGCTTTCGCTATACGTTATCCCATACACTGGAAAAGACTATACTTAACCACGTACTGCCTTCATAACGACTTAGGAATACACACCTCACATTCCTTAGTTATCCATCCCGGTAAATAACTGTATACGAAAAACACCGGTTACCTCAATGAATTCCAAACCAACATAAGTTAACTGAACCAAACCGGTCAACACTACACAACCGAATTAACTCCTATTAACGCATACTATCTTAACGCAATAACCATCAATAACACTTATAGAAACATACCTGAATTCTAGGTTTCAGAGTCTTGGAATACGGGCTAAGATATCTCAAACACGTCTGACCACACTGACAGTAAAGCCCCGTACTAACTTATTTCACCCTCTGACAGACTGAGCTCTCGCCTAAACTCACTAAAACTCCCCCTGCTAACCGTTCCTTAAAGATTCCAAGTGGGCCACGTGCCTCCCAAAATATCGGCACAAAACAAACCGCTAACAAAAACTGTACCGTATTAAACCTACTGTGTGAACCCTATGCGTGAGCATAGAGTTTCATCACATATAGAGGAGGATAATAATATCCTCGAAGTTTGGGGAGATTTTTTTTACCTTCTACATTCAGAAATTGTAACGCTAATATGCAATACTCTGGCTGTGAGATGTGATTCTCGAAGGATAGAAAATCTGTTGAAATAGATCTGCAATTCCACTGAAACACTTTCATATTGGTTGTGCTCTTCTTCATGGTCAGTGATCTCTTTTTAGCGGAAGAAGGTCAACTGAAGGAGAAGGAAAGCAACAAAAAACAAAACAAAACAAAACAAAAAACAAACAAACAAACAAATATCTAATATAAAACAAAATGAACTCTTTCAAAACACCAAGAATCGGTATATCTCAAACAGTTCAGTACTAAATCAAAACCTAGAACTACACTATCTGGATATCATTTCAAAGTTGCTTTCGAACCGGACTTGATAATATTGTTAACTTTACCACATTGGAAATGATAATCAGTTAGCTTATTTATATTTCATTTGGTCAGAAACTTAGTGTG
>BTPG01000006.1:132774873-132777373 GCA_036245525.1 Semisulcospira habei
TTTATTTTATTTTATTTTTTTTTTTTTTTTTAATTTATTTTGTTGTAAAGTAGGTTGGGACAAATTAGCATGAATTTGCAGCGTCCCTATTTATTTTTTTTAATTTGCATATTAGACCGGCTGTCGACATAATTCAATATTCTGTTGTGTTTTTTGTTTGTTTGTTTTCACAAGCAGGGCAAGACATGTCCTGAGAAAGTCTTGTTGCTGTAGGGATCTTAAGCATTGTACAACCAAATCATTCGATATCACGTTTTTCCTGAGTGTCTATGGACGTTGATGCATCATAGTCATTAGCGTACCAAGACCAATACATTAACAGGTGTTTCTGATACTTAGGCGTCTGGCAGAATCTTTAACTCATTCTGCCCGCTAAACACCACAATAAGATATGGCTCGACCATGATAGTTCAAGGGTGGTGGCAGAATAGCTTGGCGCCTATAGGCGCCAAGCTCAGTATTCTGCCACCACCCTTGAACAATCGTAGTCGATCTGTCTCCTGAGTTGTTGTAATGCAGTCCTAAGAGGATAACTCCAAAATGTGGGTATTTCATACCTCGGGCACAATGAGTTAAAGTAATTGTGTCATTGGGCAATCTGTATAGACAGCCACCCACTACTAGATCAGCCCTTTAACTCTTTCGAGACATGCCGTATATTGCAAAAAGCCGCATCCGTGTGCGCCACGTCTCGAATGAGTTAAAGTATAGTTTGAGCGGCATTACTAGTATCATATTCTGTGCGATGTAAATGCACTGCTACTATATAGTTGTATTATTGTATATTAGTATGTTATTGTAATACATGTAATAATGATGATGATGATAACGATGACAACAATAATAACGATACTACTACTACTACTACTACTACTAAAACTATTATTATTATTATTATTATTTAGTATTATTACTACTACTACTACTATTAACCCCTTCACTGACGGCGCAAGATGAGCATTACCCATCCGCCATCCTTTGTTCACTTTGTAATGCTATTTTTACATCTTGTCACATGACAGCATTGGCTAAAGAAGAGCTAGTCAAGCCGATGTGCCCCCTAAATATGGCGTTGGATGTTTTTTTTTCTTTTGTATTATTATTGTTATTATTATTATTATTATTATTATTATTATTATTATTATTATTATTATTATTATTATTATTATTATTATTATTATTATTATTATTATTATTATTATTATTATTATTATTGGTATATTGCCTTACGCCAGTGGTGAGTCATGCGGCCTTGGAGAAGGAGAAGAAGAAGCTTTGGATTCAACAGCTGCATCAACTGCAGAAGGCAGAACTTCTCAAGCGCCCATCCTCAGGTAGGCCTACTCATACTTACCATCAGCCATACCCACATAGTTAACTCTTAATCCATCAAACCCCGACTTGCTACGACAGGATGATAATCGACCATTATTGTTCAAAGATGGTGTCCGAATAGCTTGGCGCCTGTACGCGCCAAGCTATTCCGACACCACCCTTGAACTATTATGGTCGAGCTGTCTCCCAAACCGTTATTTAGACCTGGAAGGATATCTAAAAACAAGTGAATAACGTCATCCTCAGAATGTACTGAAACTCCCACAACTAAATGACTTCCATTCATAGGCGCCAAGCTATTCCAAGACCACCCCTGAATTATCATGGTCTCCAGAACTGTGATGTAGACATCGAAGGATATCTAACAACAATTCAATAACGTCATCCTCGGAATGTACTGAGTTTAACTCCCAGACCTAAATGACTTCCATTTCTATAGTCATTTAGTTCTGCGAGTTAAACTCAGTACATTCTGAGGATGACGTTATTCAATTGCATTAGAAGGGAAGTCATTAAGTTATGAGAATTTAAGAGTGAAACCAAAAACAAAACAAACAAAAAAACAAAAAAACAAAAAACAAACAAACAACAAAAAACAAAAAAAAAAAAAAAAAAAAAAAGGGGGGGGGGGGGGGAGAGAACCAACAAAATGGGATTAACCATGCCCAGCCTTCCTCCCCATCAGGTAACTGCTCCGCCCCTGTATCCAAGTAAGATTAGTCTGGTCATAAGTCTGTCATCGGGCGTTATTGGTTTGCTGCGGATTTCTACAGGTTTCCGCTAAAAAATAACTTGCTTGGCCAGTCAATTTACGCTCTCTTCGTTTGACATACAGACAATGTTACACAACCTCACCAGCAGCAAGCGTCCCACATTTTTCCACGTGAGAGAAAAATATAGGCGAGGACGATTGGTGATGGAGACATGGGGTGTTAGAAAGTCTTCCTGAGGTGGTGGAATGCCTTTCACTGACAGAGGACGCAGGCTCTGTGTTTGAAATCACTGTATATAAATGGAGCGTCAACGGTACCCAGCCGTCAGTTATAAAGGAGCACCGGCCGGGCACATAGCGGTTCCGGCAAGAGGCATAGATGCTCATGAGCCCCCGAGGATCTATGCCTCTTGCGGCTGGATCGTGTTCACGTATTCCTCAGCCGTGAAGGGT
>BTPG01000006.1:132782373-132972612 GCA_036245525.1 Semisulcospira habei
ACACACACGCTTTGGCGCCAAAAAGACGTTCTCTAGTTTGCGTAGCTAGATGTGACGTCATTATTGTCACTTCTTTGCCATAATTTTTGCCCCGCACGCCAAACACGTCATGTGCATGCTCCGGAATGCGCTAGGGACCAGCCCCATTTCAAAGTCTATCGTATCGTAGACAAAAAAGAAATCACCTCAGTATTGTCAGCGTCTGGAAATATCTCCGAATCCATCAGAAACCTGCCCTGATTAGGTATACAAAAATCCACTGTGTAAATTTTGGAGAAAAGCGAGATACCCATGATTATACATTGAAAGTGTCGCTTTTAGAAGCGAGATTTTTTTTTTTTTTTTTTTACTGAATAACAATGAAAAAATTTCGTTTCTCATCACCATAAGCGAGACAGGCTTTTGCGAAATCAGGCTAGATTCAGATTCACTGCCGGAGACCTCATCTGTCTGAGGCACACGAAGCTAGTACAATGACTTTGAGTTTAAAACAGACTTCCGAGTAATAAAAAAAATATTCTACGGTTACACGGTACACGCTCATTTTACGGTGGGAGGGGGGAGGGAGAAAAACATATCTTTCTCTCGTTATGACTGCCATGGTATCGGTCCGAGGACCCTGCTTTACACTGGGGCCAGTTGCACGAGTGAGCTTAGTCATGCGCCAGCCACTAAGCAAGGAGCACCTTGCTTAGTGGCTGGCGCAAGACTAAGCTCGCTCATGCAACTGCCCCTGGTCACCGAACATGGACCCCTTTTACTGCCACAGGACGCAGATTATGTTAATGAAATCTATTTTAATTCAACGTCAGAGATCCCAAGCCGTCAAAAGGAACGTGGATACAAATAAGTTTCAACAAGATAAGAGACACAGGTCCTCAAGAGCCCCCGCAACTGCGTGGGCTCATGAGGATTTATGCCTCTTGTAGTATAGTTGGGTTTTGTTCATTTTTGGCTCGGCAGTGAAGGGGTTAATCTATCCTCACACCAGGTAACCGTTTTTCTTTTCTTCTCACGGTTACCAGGACCTATAAAACTTCCAGCCCACTTGAAATCTTGAAATGTGCACCTTTATCTGGTTTATTTATTTATTATTCTATCTTTAACCTTTTATTACTTTCATTATTTTTATTATTTCCAAAGGCACACAACGCACACAGCTGTCGAGTATGAGGTGTCGTGCAAGACACGCTAACTGCTTTTATAGTGTTTTTTAAAATTTTATTTTTATTTTTTATAAAATTGAACCTTTCTTTAGTATTTATTATTTGAGGTACTATTTATTATTTATTTGTTTATTTATTTACTTATTTATTATTTATTTTTTAATTATTTATTATTCTCTTCTTCTTATTATTTATTTTATGTATTTTTTTATTTTTTTAAATTATTATTACTATCATCCTCATTATTCTTATTATAATTCTGATCATTATTATAATTGTCATTATTATTGTTATTATTATTATTATTATTATTATTATCATTATTATTATTATTATTAATTATTTTTATTATTGAGGTAGCCCTTCGCGGCGGCAGCTTGTAAGATTACCCATTGACCTATGGATAACTTCTTCTTTTGTCTTTGCAAGAAAGCTGTCCTTTCAGTTTATTTGACCGTTATGTCGTAACTGGCACTGCACGGATGCCAGGTTGCAAAATGTCCACCGAAAGAGTTAGTCCTAGATCAGAAACCATCGCCAGCCAACTGCAAGAAGCAAAGAACCTCACGAGCCCCCGCGACCCCCCCCCCTCCCCCCTCCCCCCCTCGTGAGGTTCTTTGCCTCTTGCTGACCCGTTGATGACCCGGTTCACTTGCGTGTTGCTTGGGTTGATGAGACTGTTAGTTGTTCAATTAGCTTTGCTGTGTACGACATAAATATAGACATAAGCATATAAACATAGGCATGAATATTCCTAGATCAGAAACATTACCCACCCAACTGCAAGAGGCAAAGAATCTCATGCGCCCCCGCTGTCGCGGGGGCTCATGAGGTTCTTTGCCTCTTGATGACCCAATTTATATCCGTGTTCCTTGGATTTATGGGGTTGATAGGTGTTCAATTAGCGGTGCTTTCAAAGATATAATTTTGCGTCCACTGGCAGTGACCGGGCTAAGCAAGCACTGTGAGGAATGGTAATTCAAATAATGTGCATGTCTGTAGCTCGGCGCCTTCACTCTCTCTCTCTCCTTTCCTCACACACGCACGCACGCACACGCACGCACGCGCATGCACGCACGCACGCACGCACGCACGCACGCACACACACGCACGCACACACACACACACACACACACACACACACACACACACACACAAACACGCACGATTAACAAGTTTTTCTATCTTGTGTGTGCACAGGGGTGGAGATCAGTTTTTTCCCCACCAAGTGTTGACTTATAACGTAATTATTAACATATTTTCACTGCTGTGTTGAAGTAAGCCTCTTCTCCTCCCCTACCCCCACTTCACTCCCCCCCCCCCCCCACCCCCGAAAAAAAAATCCCTCGTCATTCATTTTGCGTGGAAATGTCTGTAATATGTTGTTGATGGTTAAAAAACGTTACTCCGACGGGGGAAAAAAAACCAACAACCTTGAAATAACAATGAGATTGTTCGTAACATGACTTTACTTATTTTGACTTTAATGCCGTTGTGAACTTACATATTTTTTTGTTTGCGTTCGTTCCTGGGCGAAACACATCCATGTTCACCTGGCAGGACGAGAAGATTGCACGTGTGGCTGTTTTGATTACCCCCCCCCCCCCCCCCCCGTTAATAATCCGCTCGTTGCCAGCTGACCGCAGACTGTGTTTCTGCAATCTGTGTTAATTCAAGACCAGAAACCCTAGATTTCCCAGGAAGACGGATTCACAGTGTTTGCAGCAAGAGGCATAGATCCTCATGGGCCACCGCGACTGCGGGGGCTCATGGGGATCTATACCTCTTGCAGTCGGGTGGTGTTCACATGTTCTCGGCACTGAACGGGTTAACTCATTCTGCCCCAACACCGAAATCCTTAGATTTTTGCCCTTGTCCTCTGAAGCCGGACTGCATTGCAATGCAAGGACACCGATCGACCATGATAGTTCAAGGGTGATGCCAGAATAGCTTGGCGCCCATAGGCGCCAAGCTATTCTGGCATCCCCCTTGAACTATCATGGTCGATCCTTATCTTGCTGTGGTGTGTCTGGGGTAGAATGAGTTAAGACCAGTGGCTACGCCGGGCTCACTCTTGAGCGGAGGACTTTAGGCCTGTCTAATTACCACACCGATCGTATGACTCAGTGAAAGCTACCTCATTCAAGGCGCTCCGCACCAATAGCTGCGAAAGCGTCGTATAGCGTTGCCGCGGCGGCGGCAACGTTATATGACACTGACATCCGCAGCTATTGATGCGGGGCGCCGTGCGTGAGTGCCAGCTTTATGTGTGCTGCTCTGTGACTTTGAGCCTTACGGCCTTGAAGCGATAAGGTAAAAACACAAAAATAATAATATTTTTTTAAAAAACAACTCATCGACCAGCGCACACCTCCAAGAACTGCAGAAAAACCGATGACTTGCTGAGCTCATTGAAGGCGCCCGACATCAACAGCTGCGGAAGTGTATAGCGTCGCCGCCGGCAACGTTCTACGACACTTTAGCAGCTATTTATGCGGGGTGCCTTGAACGAGTTAAACAAATAAGTGGCCGTATTATGAAGGTCATGCGAGTTGAAGATGTGACCATAATGATGTGGGCGGACCGTGGCAGATGCCCGTCTGAGGCAGATGATCGCGGCCGGCAGGTTTAACCCTTTGACTGAAGAGAAAAAGTGAACATGAGCCAACTGCAAGAGACATAGATCCTCATGAGCCCCCGCGACTGCGGGGGCTCATGAGGATCTATGCCTCTTGCTGAGACCAATTTATACTATGTTTCTTGGACGGTTTTTGTCTTTTGGTCGTTGAATGAGCAAAATATTTCAGAAACAAAAATGTACGTACGGCGGCAGGGAAGGGGTTAATACGACGGTAATTTTGGATTATTCGGAATATTGATAGACATATTCATGTTCATCAATGTTGCTTTAAAATGTAAAACAAACTAGATGTCATACGTGTATTTCAATTGCTTGTCAGATCTTAATAAAATGATGCAAGCTTGATTTGTATTTTAAAATTATTGTCCAAATGACGTTGCATGCATCCTCATATGCAGGCACGGTCACCACCCCCCCCCCCCCCCACACACACACACACACACAACACACTCACACACATGTAGACGCACGCACGTACACACACACACACACACACACACTCACACACACACATGTACACGCACGCACGCACGTACACACACACACACACACACACACACACACACACACACACATACACACAAACTTACGCTTGAAAATGCGTCGTATTTTAAAATGACGACAAAAAAACGAAACCAAAAGGGGTGGCTGCCAAAGCTTGTCATCCTCTAAGCGTACTATGTTATCTATCTTATTTAACCCATTTGACCCCACGGCTGCATTTCCCAAATTTTGGAGGTGTCACATAACCACATGTACCACATACAGGAGACGGACTGACCATGATAATTCAAGGTTAGCGCCAGAATAGCTTGGCGCCGGAAGGTGCCAATTTAATCTGGCACTAACTTTGAATTATCATGGTCAATATATCTCCTGCTGTAGGGCGCTGGGGCAAAATGGGTTAAGTGGTGCATAGACCTACTAGTTCTATGATCACTAGTCAATAATGCACAGTTCCCGGCTACATCAGTTCTTTTTCATACCTGTTAAAATAATTTGGTACGTTTTACTTGAAAAAATACAAGTGACAACAGTGGAATCAAACGGCCGTGATATTACAAAGGTAGTCTTTTATTAGCAAGACATTTTGTTAGTCACCTCCTTAATCAGGTGCTATCGTTCATCTGTGCTTCACTCACTCACTCACTCACTCACTCACTCACTCACTCACTCACTCACTCACTCACCGATCCATCGATCAGTCAGTCAGTCAGTCAGTCAGTCAATCAATCAATCAATGAATAAATGAATGAGTCAGTCAGTCAGTCAATCAATCAATGATGAATAAATCGATCGATCGATCAATCAGTCAAACAATCAATCAATCAATCAATCAGTCAGTCAGTTACTCAGTCAAACAACCAATCAATCAATTAATTAAGCAAGCAGGTTCAATGAATCTTTATTTTACAACGGTGAAGATATTAACACAGTCAGTGACTATGTTAAGTCAGTCAGCTCAAGGAGTAACAAATCCTTTATTACGTCATTCTGAAACCAACACAGTCTAACTCCTGGCCCTTTAAACTGCCAACAGACGCAAATATAATAATTAATAATAATAATAATAATAATAATAATAATAATAATAATAATAATAATAATATTTATAAAGCGCAAACTCCCTGCAGTGCAGGCTCTAAGCGCTGTACAATGCAAATCAAAGTTAAAAACTAAACACAAATCAATAGACAGCAGCAACACAAAATACAAATATTACAATACAAATTCAAAAAATAACAGTACATAAGCACACCCAAAGCACAAACAACCATCGCAACAAGGACTGGCACAGGATCATCATGATGTTATTGTGCGGAAACAGAAAAGAGTCTTTGAAAGCAGGGCAAATAATCCCATCAATCCACGGATATGACTGAATAGAGTCAGCAAGAGGGAAAGAACCCCATGTGCCCCCCCCCCCCCCCCGCATCTGCGCCAAGCTAATCTGGCACTACCCTTGTATTATCATGGTCGACCCATCTCCTGCTGTAGTGCGTCAGGGCTGAATGGGTTAATGCCAGTTGATGAAGATACGTTTTAGTCATTTTCCGACAGAACAACAGTTGGTTTGTAATCGTTTCAAACTATAATAATAATAATAATAATAAGCGCATTAAATAGGCGCTTTATCCCAATTGAAAATCGGCTCAAAGCGCCGCCGCGAACTGAACCCAACAAGCACGCTCACGTGAATCACGCGCATTCACTCACACACTGTACATAAACATAGAACATTCACGTGGTGCTAAGGGCAAGCTCAAGCGAGCTACTGTAGTTTTTGGAAATTCAAAATCGTTTGTATTTGAAATTTGATTAAGTGGGCTGAAACTGATACCAAAGTGGAGGGGGAGGAAGAGCCGGAGTACCCGGAGAAAGAACCCCCGACGGTCCGCCCGAATTAACGGTGACACTTACTAGAGGAGAAAAATCCGACGCCGGAACCCGTAGTCGAACCACGCACCTTTAGCATTGGTGGCAGGCGCCTTAACCACTGCACCACGGACCTGTTTCAGCAGACAGGAGCAGACGACACCAAAGTCTTTCCGCATATATTTTCTCGTACCAGTCACGTAATTCACTGACAAAAAGCGAATTTTCAGCTCAAGATCAACGTCCTCCTCTTCAGTGTCGTTTATAATGTGGCGCGGCGGGTTACTGAAATTCCCTCAACTTAACCCATTAAGCAGCCGACGCTTACAGCAGGAGACGGATCGACCATGATATTTTAAGGGTAGTGCCAGATAGCTTGGCGCCATCAGGCGCCAAGCTAATCTGGCACTACCCTTAAATTACACGGTCGATCCATCTCCTGCAACTGCTATATAGTCGAGAGGTGACATCTCCACATTAAAAAAAAAAAAGCGGTTAAAAGTCCACTACCGCCATAATTGTTCAAAGACTATACACTTCTGTAACAGATGGTTACGAAACGCTGCACACAGGTCTGGTTATGGTTCATTTAGACACGGGAGAATCCAGTTCAGCACACGCCGTCTTTATATCAAGTAAGTTGACAATGACTCCACTCCGTTCTAGAAATACAACGCTTTCAGTACGAGAAACAGCTAAACATAGATTCACACGTTAACGGCTGCGCAGAATAAATAAGTGCGATTACGCGTGGTGCTTTTGCTGCGTATCCAAACTGCTGTTTAAGTTCATTAGGTGTGTCGACAAGGCATAACAAACACAAAAGGTGCTGGAATGTGTCTTCAGATTTATGCGTAATGGTACTTTAAACGGTGACATTTACATTTCATATTTCTTGCTGAAACAAAAAAATGAAATACTCCTTTTAAAAAGAAAAATCATAAATATTTTCAGTTTATGAACAAATGCCTGGCAAAGTTTTTTTTTTCTCAAACTGATGCATAAATGCAGAAAGCAAACAGATAATTGTTCATTTTAGACCCACTTTCTTGCACCATTCACATTTATATTACATTTCGTAGCACAAGACGCTCAGGTTTATTCCACTTTTGCGGGATACAGGCCAGGTACTAAGGAATAGCCATGACACTTCTTTCACTAGTTTACTACCGCCCACAGCCGTATTATCTAAATGATTTTGTTGTTTAGGATTAACAGTTTTCCAAAATTATCACAAAAAAAAGCGTTGTCCTAGTGTCCATAGGCAGTCACGCAAACTGGCGGGGTCGGCATAACTCATTCAGCCCCCACACACCACAGCAAGACATGGATCGAGCATGATAGTTCAAGTGTGGTGCCAGAATAGCTTGGCGCCCCTAGGCGCCAAGCTATTCTGGCACCACCCTTGAACTATCATGCTCGATCTGTCTCTAGAATTGTAATACAGTCCTTCATAGGGCAACTTCAAAATTATGGGATTTTGGTCCCGGGGCAGAATGTGTTCATTACGTGAAGGGATTGCTTATACACAAAAATTCAATTGTGCTGGTTCTTATCCAAGGTGGCAGCCGGTACTTATTCAGTACGAAAACAGGCAGTTTGCTTGTTCATATCCAATGAATTTGCAGTGGTTAGAAATACTTTCGAACTGTGAAAATACTAAAGTATCTCAAGTCACATATTCTGTATGCAGACCGTGACTGAAGAAACCCAAAGATGCATTTCTGCATGGAAATTACTAAAATTAACTTGTTCCTTTGCTTTTACTGCAGGAAATAGCTCTCGATTATCGTAACTGGCCAGCAGATGTGACCCGTGTTCTTAGCGTAGTGCAGATTTAACTCTAAAACTGTTGTGTGTATGAAGAGCATAGTGTTATGATCTGTGCATATAACATTATGGTCAAATAAAAGGCAAACAGAAAATAGAGTTTGAAAACCCTTTAAATTAGATACAAGGAACACGACGTTTCGGATCAAAGATCCTTCTTTGATCAAACGTTTGACATTTGTTTCCACATCACCCGGAAGAAGGACCTTTGATCCGAAACGTCGTGAGTTCCTTGTATCTAATTTAAAGGGTTTTCAACCGCTATTTTCTGTTTTCCTTTCACATGAAACCCTAGCGGCAACAGTTTTACTACATTATGGTCAAATATATACCTTTTCTGGAAGCATTTTTGCAGCAGGTGATCAAAAGCGTGTTCAGCATGTGCCGGTTCAAATAGTCCTATCATTCGCTGGTCGGCAACGTTCACCCTTTTCATCCTGATACACTATTGCTTGAAATAAATGTCACTATGGTAGTTCAAGGGTTGTGCCAGAATAGCTTGGCGCCTGATGCGCCAAGCTATTCTGGCACAACCCTTGAACTAAATTGGCTGATCCTAATCGGTAATGTAGCTTTCATAGGCCCATAAAGATTTTTGTTAATTTCTGCCTCAGGATTAGATGGGTTATACACCTATCAGAGACAGCGGCGTGCCAGCCACGGCCCCACACGCTCAAGGTTATCGGGCCGACGTCGGCCGACGTTGCTCCACGCACGGTCCTGCGCGGGCCATCGGCGGCCGGATAAACTTTTGCACACTGAGGAGTGTAACGAACATACGTACATGTACACACACACACACACACACACACACACACACACAACCACAATACAGTAAGAAAATAAATTGTGTGATCAGTGTAAATGTAGGGCCTATATATTTTTAGACGTAGCAGACTGGTATTTGACAACGATGACAAAGCAAACAACAGCAACAAGAACAACAACAACAACAACAACAAAGTACATGTGTATAACTCGAAGAATACTGAACAAAGTCGTGTGCACATTCCAAGTCCAAAGCGTTGTTATATTTATGAATACAGACTAATGCCCAGCTTATGCACATAGGTACAAGATTATACTCGCAATCAAAATGAACTGCCCTTAAATGTGAGAACACAACTCCACTGTACATATGATACAAAATAAAATATAATAACTTTAACTGTTTCCAACGTTTTACGAAATTGTAAATAAAGTGCAAACGCGCAGGCAGATGTGAGTCAGAAATAAAAAAGACTCAAGCAACTAAACTGTGGCATTTGTACTCTTATCGTTTGTGTACTCGGGGAATGCCCCACAAGTACACTTCTACTGTCCACAAGCACACTTCTATTCAAATTGCTTCGCATCTCATTTGAATAGAAGTGCACTTGTGTGTACTCGGGGAGTGCGCCACAAGTACGCTTCTCAGTATTCAAATGAGATGCTAAGCATCTCATTTGAACAAAAGTGCACTCCCCGAGTGGGTCTGTCTAGGGAGTACCGCTCCCGCAAACGGAACGTGTGGTCTCACGCCCAAGAGGACAAACGGTCACTGCCTACACAAGCCTGGTTTTATTGCTGGTGTTGCATGATCTTTCCACTCGATCCTTTTGGCAAAATGGCAACGATCAGCGTCCATTTAATTATCAAGAGAAGAGAGCTGACTGCTAGCCCTTGGTTGAATCCATGAAAGTGTCTACGTGTTTCTACAGTCTACTGTTACCCGTCCTTTGTAATCGACACCGATAACGCACACAGAAGACGAAGGCGAGGACGACCGAAAGGCGATGAGGCCGATCAGTGGCGGCTATACAGAAAGCAGCGATGTCGAAGATCCTGTAGGGCAGTCACTATAGATAGACTGTCGTTACATTGCAAAAGCCAGTCCATCCATTTTTGAGAAAAGCGATATTTTCATTATTATACAATGAAAATCCCACTTTTCTAAAAAATGGACATACCGGCTTTTGTATTACAACCATGGCAGTAATCCATGTAGTCGTGACGCAATACATCAGGCGACCGCGACAGTCTAAGGTTAATGCCAGAGTAGCTCTTGGGTGCTACCCTTGAACTATTATAATCAATCTGTCTTAGTAACTCTTCTATAGCAGACCACCGAAGGCCTTTAAGTGTTAACCCCTTCACTGGCAGTGAACGCAGATTGTTTTTGAAATCACTGTAAACTCAACGTCAAAGATCTCCAACCCTCAACGGAACATGGACACAATGTGGTTTCAACAAGAGGCATAGATCCTCATGAGCCCCCGCAACTTTGGGAGCTCATGAGGATCTGTGTCTCTTGCATTTAGGTGATGATCACTTTTTCTCGGCAGTGAAGGGGTTAACAGTTAGTGTTTTGGCACGTCTTTTTCTGACTCAAAATGTGTCATCCACCATACAGCGTTAATTGTCTTGAAACCACGAGGTCTTCCGGCGCACGAGTGGCTTTGTTGGGACCGGGGGCTTGGACGCCTTGAAAGACGTTGACCTCCGCATCTCTCAGTCTGGCCTGGGACCCTTGGGCTGCACAGAGCCAGAGCCACCGCCATCCCCACACTTCGCTGCGCCGAATCGTACCGACGCCGTACGGCGAGCCAAAGCCTACGCAAGTTCGTCGTGGAAGGAGCCATTGGACGCCACAACGCTGTTGCTTCTATACAGCTCTTTCGGTCCGTGTCTTGGCGAAGCTTGTTTTTAGAGTAAGGGCCAAAATGTGGAGACACACAAGCACCTATTTTTGCAGGCGACACATCAGAGCGACTGGCAGGCGCAGTTTCGTCACAACAGCGCGCTTCGTCTGAAGACAAAGCGCGCTGTTGTGACAAAACTGCGTGTAGGAGTGATTTTGGGGAAAACGTAGCACAAGAACCTAAACGGCCTGAAGCAAGAATATGTTTAGGCGACACAAAAGGGGGGGGGGGGGGGGGGCGTTCAGGTCTAGATGAAGCATGATTTGTAGAAGAACCTCGCGCAAAGCCAGTGTTTGGAAACTTTTAAGTGTTATTGCCTGGACGAGAGGTACCGTTTTTTTGGGCGCGGTTCTTCATCGGTAAAGACATCATGGAAATCGTCGTCAATTTCAACGTTATGTACAGGATGGCTATGAGAGGTCTCTGGAAACTGAGATGAATTCCAGCTTACAGGATGCCCCAGAAAAGCCGGCAGGTGAAACTATGGGAGTTGGGTTCACGCTTGAATCACCGTCAGAAAAGTCAGGTGACAATGTCAATGGAACACGCTGTGAAATGTTACGTGGAACATCATATGTTGTGCACAGCTTTCAAGGGAAGACCGCGCGGAGGCTTCCTCAAAACAACACGTCTCTTCAGAACCCACACTGGTTACCTCCTTCGATCTGCTACGCGTAGCAGATCGATGGAGGTAACCAGTGTGGTCCGAACCAGTGTCAGCAGAAGAAATATCGTTACGTCCGCTGGCAGCCATATGCATCCTGACCCTCTTGGTCATCATCTCGGCGATTTCCTTGCAGCCGGTGAAACTTCTTGGTGAGCTCATACAGTCCACGTAATGACTGTTACTCGGAGGCTGTTATGGGCTTTTACGTTGATTCTGATTTGGGACAGGAGTTTGATCCTCATGTGGATTTTGATTATGTTTCTGAATGTGATTTGTACCTTGATTCTGTTTCTGACTTTGATTCCTCTCGTGATTCTGAATTTCATTCTTGTCTTGATTCTGAACATTATTCTTGCATTGAATCGAACGCTGGCTTTCTTTCTGATGGTCGCTCAGCTTTTCATGGCTGACGTAGACGGGATCGTAAGGAGCCTCATCAATGTGTTCTTCATCGTCCGTGGCTATCATCCGCACCGTGTGGCCACTGTTCTCTTACGCAGGCACATCGCTGCACACGCCCGAATCACTGCGCGTGTAGACGTAATAAGTGTCGGAAATCTCTGGTGCGTCTCCACACACGCTGTCACGGTCGTAGAAAATGAAATCGTAGATGTTCTCGTCATCCTCGAAATGAGGGTCGTAGTTTAACAGCACGTCGTCAACGTGCTTAACCGCCTCGTGCATGCAGCCCCCGGTACTGAAAGTACCAGTGGCTGCATGCTCGAGCGGGTTAATGCTCTGCGCAGGGTCGTGAGGTAGGAAACGGATCTCGCCGCGTAGGATGATATCTGCCCCGAGCTGCTGCTGTGCGGCAAATGTCCACCATGCGGCGTCGGTGAGTGTAAAAGCTGCCCAGCACTGTGACTGTGTGGAAGATAGCCAACAGGAGTATGATTGTTAACCCCCTTGTGCACAGTAACCGGTGGCTGCATGCGCAAGTGGGTTAAGAGGTTGCCCACTGAGAATCTGGGAGTCTAGCGACAGCCCTGGATCGTGAACGGCGATGAACTGAAAGCGTTGAGTGTTGGCTGGTGTCTGATCGGGTGTCTGCAGGACCAGCGAACTGGCTGAAGGAGTTCAGCTGAAAACTGATCCCAGGAGAAGTTTGCCCTGACACAGAGCTAAACGAAGACTGTATGGAGGCCACATTGCTACTCTGATTCTGTGCATTATGCTGGGTGTCGAAGCCGTGCTTTACTTCCCTGCCGGGAGGCACGTACCCGACGTTCTGCGGTATAGGCATGAGATCGTAAATGA
Organism: Semisulcospira habei; assembly: GCA_036245525.1. Classification (NCBI taxonomy): domain Eukaryota; kingdom Metazoa; phylum Mollusca; class Gastropoda; family Semisulcospiridae; genus Semisulcospira; species Semisulcospira habei. Next base: position 132,794,992 of record BTPG01000006.1, read on the forward strand.
GCGATTAATCATCTCCCGATTTTTCCGTCGTCTGTTCGCGGCTCTATCTCAGTTGAGGTGTTGACATTTGGCGACTGGTGGGTGACGCTGGCGTTTGCTGTTGTTGTCCATGGTGGTGATGGTGAATCAGCAACGTAAACGGCAGACCCGGGGTTCACTGGTAATGGTCTGCTGATATATGGACGGCCAGTGTAACATTGAAGAGATGATTCCTTGTTCCGTTCTTTACTGACTTCTATAAAGGGAGAATACATAATGGTCATCCATAATAGCATTTCATAACTATTCCAGTGCAAGTTGACGCTGTTTAAACAACATCCGATAAAAATAAAAAAAGAGAAAAAAAATAAACAAAAGGGAAACAAACCCACAACTATGCAAATACACACACACACACACACACACACACACACACACACACACACACACACACACACACACACACACACACACACACACACAAGAAACAAAACAAAAATCACCAACAAACAAACAACAACAAAAAAACCCAACAACAACGAAAAACGGAACGTACTGCACAAACAAATCTTGTAGCGTAACTACTTGTTTTCAGTCAAAACAACATTATTGTGTTTGCTTTGCTCTGGTACAAAGATATTGTTCGGACAGTGGATTTAAAGCCCAGACCGGCAAACATGCGATTTCGCATGTTTGTCCGTGCTTTTAATCCTTTGACTGTTGGTAGTGGTTTTTATCGCAATGATTGGCTGTGGGAATCATCGCGAGAAAACCCGCTAACAGAAGCTAAAAGGCTTATCTCATTGTGCCCGAGGTACGAAATACCCACATTTTGGAGTTATCATCTGAGGACTGCATTACAATTCAGACAGATAGAAAATGATAGTTCAAGGGTGGTGGCAGCGGAATAGCTAGCTATTATGCCGCCACCCTTGAACTATAATGGTCGAGCCAAATCTTGCAGTGGTGTGTCGTGGGCAGAATGAGTTAAAAAAAACTGTGAGGCGCCATCTTTCAGTTCTCACCTTTTAGCACAGGCCAACACAATGACAACGGAGACGATGATGAGCAGGCCGCTTACAACGGCAGAAGCCACAAGAGAGGTCTCCATGTTTCCTCCCGAACACAGCTGACGTCTGCCAAGCCTTTCTCTCCGCTGCTGTTGGCGCCAAACAGTCTGGCGAGAAAGTTGTTTCTGTCGTTCGTTCAGAACACACTGGCGTTGATAATGAATAATGCAGTGTGAAAATGTTCACCTGCAGGATTTATAGGAATGGTATTGGAAAATGCTGGTTTGCCTCCTGTTCCAATCTTCAGGCCATTCATACGCAGAGGCCTTGAGATGCGTACGTAATGAGCCCGCTAGGTCGCACCGTTAGGCTACCTCCTGCTTGATCCGCTGGGCCCAAATTTGTCTGTCTCTCACGAGTACCTGTTTATATCTGAAGAGTCATTCATTGACAAGCTGTGAAGACTGTGATGCCGGGTGACCAAATGGTCACGTAAGAATGTCATACGAAGTCACGGTTTGATGTTTCTCGGGCATGACTTTGGGAACACGTCCCGGCGGTGACTATTTCAGTCATCGTTCCAGAAGATTTACGCACAAAATAACTGTATCGTGCATCGGGGACCATCGCAGCAGGTGTTGAATACAATCCAGTAATACTAGCTATAATCATGTTATAAACTGTTGAGAAATGTGAAGTATGCGGTGCCAACTCCTCGCGGCCTTTGGCGCTGCAACCATCTACTTACTTACTTACTCAGTAAGCACAAGGTCTTCGAGACGACGAGTACGTCGTACTGCAGTTGGTCTCACAAACAATCAACACTTGCCCGATGTTTCTTTCTTACATACTTGGCCCCTTGATTGCCAACACTCAGAAATATTTCTCTAAGGTCATCTAGGACCGTTGCAGATTCACTGCAGTGCCGGCCGCCTTGTCAGTCTGGTTGCGCCGGCACTCTCATATAAATGCGGCCGGCATGAGGCATAGATTTGCATGAGCCCCCGCATCTGCGGGGGCTCATGAGAATCTATGCCTCTTGCATTTACGTCAGTGTCACCCGGCATTGCAGGACTTCGTCTACCTACACGATTTCCGGTCAGTATTTCTAAAGCTTACCGCGCACAATCTTGCTGGGTCGTTAATCCAGCAAAATTGCTAGGCAGTGTGGTTCTGCAAGACGTATGGCCTGCCATAAGCTTTACTGAGTGGCTGCTGCGGTTCAGTGTGAGTGAGACTATAATATATTATATGCCTTTGCATTTGCAGTGGGCTGGCTAAGGGGCCATTATATTCTGATCCACCCAACAAACAAACAAACGATAAATAAAATAAAATAAAAAAATACTTATTTTTTTTCAAATGAAGCCAAGAATAAAATAGTGACTGAAATTCAAGTTGCAGGGGAAAGGGGGAAAATGACCAGTGAGCCCGTCGACAACTGTCTAAGCAACCAATCCGCCAAATAAACAGACCGTGAAAACACGCACCCACCCCCCCCCCCTCCCCTCCCCCCACACACCCTCCCCCCACCCCAAACGCCCCCAAGCCCTCTAAAAAAAAAAAAAAAAGGCTGACATCCCCAAACACTTTTAACGCTTATGACATGAAACAAAGTGTAAACAGTTGATCAACACAGGCTGAGATTCTGACTGACAAATCGCATTTCACTGACAGCAACGCGTTTTCAATTATGGAGTCATTTCATATCGTTTGCAACCCGTATGGTATGAGGTGTAAACCGGGCTTTAACCACACAGTGCCATTTCACACTGGCCGCATATGCACGATGTGGAATCATGATTTCTTCCTGCGAGATTTGGGCGCGATCCTAAGCGGATATAGCTGGATTAGTGTACTGGCAGCGATAATCGCTTGCACACAACCGTGCACACACTGGTTATCTCCCGCGATTCGCTATCGCTTATCAGCGGTAGCGAATCGAGGAAGACAACCAGTGTGAACACTGAACTGTGTAGTGAGGCAACCGTCTGGTGCTGGCGCTGGCCCGCGTTGCCAGTTCCGTAAATCATGATGCAACAGCCAGTTCAGTTAGCAAATTCGATTGTTAACGGTTGCCGTGGTCGGGACAATATACACGTCTTTTCTGCTTCTGCCATTATCATTATATATATATTTATTCCATTTCTAAACTTGAAAACATCACACTGGGGGTTAGATCGGTCACGATAATTCGGCGAGGGTTGTTTGTGCCACTGTGAGCCAGACTTGTTAGCTTAGCGCCGGTACTGACCGGCACGACATAATGATAGGCTACTCATTTAGTTCTCATTGATTAGCCACTCAAGTTAGTGTTTGGTGTGCAATCCAAGCTCATACTAGGATATTGACTGGTGAAGAAGAAAATGGTTGAAATCGCCTTCGGCACATGGATGATTGACATGCAAGTTTGAAGAAACTACTAACGAAACCCGGAAAACCGTCAGCGAACCCGACAGCATTGAAACAACGCAAGCCATGACGAGACAGAGGGGCCCGGGATAGGCGGGGAGCGAGTGTGTATGTGTGTGTGTGTGTGTGTGTGTGTGTGGGGGGGGGGGGGGGTGAGGGGGTGAGGTGAGGGGTGGGGGGGGGGGGTGTGAGAACGACAGGACCGCCTTGAAAAAAATCAGTCAGCGGCGAAAGGGCCGGGACTGAGGTGGTAGCCATGTAGCCAGGCTAAGTTGTAAAACTCAAACATAACAATCAAATTCTAGATCGAGTCTTCAGTTCCGCCATATAATAATAATAATAAAATCCCCCAAATCAGTATCCCCCCCCCCCTTTTTCTTTTTGGGGTGTGTGTATGTGTGTGTGTGTGGGGGGGGGGAGCCCCTAGGTCCACCCTTTTTCCCCTCCCCCGCACACACACTAGTTCCTACGGCTGTAATAACCACTGAACAACCACCGTCCAAATGCAATCAGATACACACATCCTCCGTCATGAGCCGTCGCAGTTGCTGAAACCACTTTGTGTCCGCGTTCCTTTGAGGGTTGGGGATCTTTGACGTTGAATTCACGGTGATTTCAAAACCACTGACACAATCTGTTTAGCCCCTTCTACCTCTGATTTCTTTTTCTTTAATTCTCGACGCTTGTCACATAGAACAAATGTCAGCTGTAATCCAAGGTTTCTTTGCTTGTCGGTGTTTGCCAAGGATCTCACTGGCTGTTTGAGTTACAACAGTGTTAAATGTGTCGATCAGTGTGTCCACATCCGTGTCTTCTGCCGCACCTAGAAGTAGCAGTGGCGCGAATTTTCCTCCTATCTTTGCCTGGAAAGCTTCTGCTACCTCTGGGTCTTTCAGTTTCTCGAGGTCAAACTTGATTCTGGTGGGACCCTGCTTGTTGACCTTCTTTAGGCGGAGTCGGAAGGTCATCATCAATAAGTCATGGTCGCTTCCAATGTCTGCCAGTCCTGGAAAACTTCTTGTCTTGGCAATGTTCACACTGGTTTGGAAGCGTCAGTCTTCACCATGATGTAGTCAATTTGGTCACGATGCTCTCCATTGGGGCTGTGCCATGTCCACCTTCTGGATGCTTTGTGTGGGCCAAACGTGTTCATCAGCTTTAGATCATTTGAGCTGGCAAATTCCAGGAGCTTAAGCCTCTGTCGTTGGTCTCTGCATTGCAGTAGCGTCCGCATGTGCCTTTCCAGTTCCTAGCAGCATCCTCTCCTATTTTGGCATTCCAGTCTCCCTGCACCACAAGAATGTCTTTCTTGGGGGTTTGGTCCAAGACTTCTTGCAGTTGGTCATAAAACTCTTCTATTTCCTCATCGCCATAGTCTGTTGTTGGGGCGTAAACTTGTACAATGGTGATATTGAATGGGGTTGCCCTCAAGCGTATGGTGATAAGCCTACAGGAGACTGGCCGACAACTCATGACAGTGCTCACGATGTCTTTGTGGATGAGAAATCCGACACCCTGTTCGTGTTTGTCTTCTCTGCCACTGTAATACAGTTTGTGGTTTTGCTGGGTTGATGTTTCCCCAAGGTTCTTCCATCGTACTTCGCACAGTCCTAGGATGGTCCAGTGGTATCTGTTCATTTCGTGTGTCAGTTCCTCTACCTTTCCAGGCGTTCTTAATGTTCTGACGTTCCAGGTGCCAATGCTGATGTTGTTTCTGGCACGGAGTTTTGGTGGTGCACCAGTAACACCCTTAACACCTCTGCCCTGGCGCAAGACAGAAGGCGCGGTCCTTGTTCCGGGCGACGACCGATCTGGTATGGATTGAGGAAAGGTTGTCATTGCATGTGGTGTGTCTTGGGCAAAAGAACCTGGCGGAGCCCATCCCTCTCCAGGCTGTTAACCACAACCGAACCTCTACATAACTTGTGGCTCGCCTTGGTCCTGGACACGTGGCCGATGAGACCCTCATTTGACTCTTTCGCCCCGGGTGGTGACTTCATCAAGGAATTTCATACACCCAATCAGGTACCGTGTCAGCACCTTAGCCTTTGGTTATCTAAAACCTAACCTGCAAGGCAGCAGGGGACTCGTGGAGGGCGGGATCGTCTAATTCCCGTGCAGATGTGAACATCTGCCCACTGCCCAATACAGGGAAATTAACCAGGATATCAAGAAAAGCATGAAAAAGGCAAAGAATAAGTGGATTGAAGATCAGTGTAAACACGTAGAAGAAAATCTGAACAAAAATAATAGCAAAAAAGCATACCAGCAGGTGAAAGACCTGACCAGTGTAAAACAAGGACGCTCCTCGATCATTCAAGATAGTGAAGGGAACTGTGTTACGGAAGACCAAGACATACTGAAGAGATGGACAGAGTACTGCGCAGATTTGTACAACCACCGAGCTCGGGGGACCCAGGCATACTTGTCAACCCACCCGTGACCAGCAATGGCAGCATCCCATCCTCCGAGAAGAAGTAGAGGCTGCAGTGAAGTCACTGAAAAAAGTGAAGGCAGCAGAAGCAGACAACATCCCTGCAGAACTAGTCCAAGAAGGGGGAGAAGACATGATAAGCGCCTTACTAACAATCTGTAATAAGATCTGGCAGTCAGGGGGTTGGCCCACACCATGGACCCAATCACTTAATATAATAACTCTCCCCCAAAAAGGCAACTTACATCAATGCCAGAATTATCGCACGATCAGTCTTATATGCCACCCAAGCAAAGTCATGTTAAAGATCCTACTGAACAGGCTGAAGCCACAGACAGAGGAAATCATAACTGAGGAACAGGCAGGCTTCAGACCAGGGCGCAGCACAACTGAGCAGATCTTCAACCTGAGAGTTCTATATGAGAGGTACCTCTAGCACCAGCAAGAACGGCCTCTATCATGTCTTTGTGGATTTTAAGAAAGCGTTTGACAGGGTGTGGCATGCAGCCCTTTGGTCCACCATGATACTTTGGTATACAACATCAATGCCAACCTGATCAAAGTCATATCAAACCTTTACAGCAAGGCCACTAGCGCAGTCTGCTTCAACGGCAAAATAGGAAACTGGTTTAGGACTACAGTCGGAGTCAGACAAGGCTGCTTGCTCTCACCTACTCTTTTCAACATCTTCCTGGAAAGAATCATGACAGACGCTCTGAAAGATTATGAAGGGACTGTCAGTATTGGAGGAAGAACAATCACGAACTTGCGCTTTGCGGATGACATTGATGGCCTTGCAGGAGCAGAGAAGGAGCTAGCTCAGCTGGTGGAAAAGCTGGACAGCACAGCCATTGCGTATGGGATGGAAATCAGTGCAGAGACCAAACTGATGACAAATAACACCAGTGGCATTCAGTGGCACTGACGTCATGATTGGAAGCCAAAAACTGGAAATAGTTAATAAATTCAAATACTTAGGAGCCATTGTGACAGATGAGGGACAAAACCAAAAATACTGTCCAGGATTGCGCAGACAACAACAGCGCTGACAAGATTGAAGACCATATGGAAGGACAGAAACATCACGCTCTGCAGTCCAAGATCAGACCGATGCACTCCTTAGTCATCTCAGTATTTGTGTATGCCTGCGAGTCATGGACCCTCACAGCAGACCTTGAAAGGAGGATACAAGCCACTGACTCGGAAATGAGATGTTTTCGAAGACTGCTTGGCATTTCATACAGAGATCACATCACGAACGAGGAAGTGGGAAGCAGAATCAGGCAAGCCATCAGGCCCTATGAAGGCCTATTAGCCATTGTGAAAAAACCGACGCAAACTGAAGTGGTCAGTATGGGCATGTCACGCGTTCAGCAGGGCTTGTCGGCAAAACTTAATCCTGCAAGGCCGCACCCGGTCTGTGCAAGGAGGACGAAGGAGAGGAAGACAGAGGAAAAGATGGGAGGACAATATCTCAGATTGGACAGGACTGAGGCTGGGTGATACGCTAAGAATGGCAGAGAACATAGAGAAATGGAGGGAGCTGGTTGCCAAGTCATCAGTGGTGCCCCAACGGTCGGGAAGACTACGTGATATAGATAGATAGATAGAGAGATAGAGAGATAGATAGATAGATAGATAGATAGATAGATAGATAGATAGATAGATAGATAGATAGATAGATAGATAGATAGATAGATAGACAGATAGACAGATAGATAGACACAGTCTGCGGCCACTGGCACTGAACATCGCATTGTGCACAAATGAGTTGAACAGAATAGTATTATTATTATTATTCCCTCGATCCATGGGAGACAACCGAGTTACTTTTACATTCATTTTGCGAAGTCACCTCCCCTAATTGCGATTCCAAAATGGCGGGGCACCAAAAAATAGATTTTATCTGAGACGTGCATATTTTTCTGCATGCACATTTGTTGTCGCATACATGTATATTGAGGTGCGTATTTTGACACTTTGTTCACCAAGCGGACTTCTAATCTGCATACAGTATTGCAGGCACATAATAATGCATGTATCGGTATTACAATTTACACCGTTGATCCTGCATGACAGTGGCTGCGAAATATCATCGCGGGTGACTCATGCCAGTGAGATCACAACACTGTTTACATTTCATATTTTAATATAATTTCGATGCAGTCCTGAAACGTATGAAAGGCTTGTAACAGCTCGTGTGGATATACTGGTTCGCAACTAATACTGCATAGCAGTTTCACTGTCTCGGACAATACTGTGTTGAACATAGTATTCTTTCTACTGTTACTAATGTTAGTGATTCTTCAAGTTTTGTTCAATGTGCATGCACAATATGTGCCTTTTCAATAAACATCTATTTTTGCACACATTATACAATTTAGCTTATTGTGGAATTTGAGCCAGAACGAATGTTATGTGGAAATGGAAACTGAGATCCATAATCACAATTTACTTACAGTTACACCGTAGTTAATAGCAAGGTGGAGGTTTGCACATAACATAGCACTTAGTGGCATCAAGCTTTCAAAGCTCCAGTTTCCAAACCTGTGGCACATTGGGTATCATTGAATATATAAAAATGTGCGCCTCAGAGATGCCTTGCAAATTTTACATGCATACAATAACAATTAACATTAAACTAAAGTACCATTACGCATAAATCTGAAGACATTTTTTTTTCCTACACCATTTGTGTTTGTTATGTCTTGTCAACACACCTAATGAACTTTAACAGCAGTTTGGGCAGGCAGCAACAGCACATCTGTAATTGCGCTTATATATTCTGTGCAGCCATTAGCGTTTCAAACTATTTTTAGCTGTTTCTCATACTGAGTGATGGCACTGTATTTATAGAAGAGAGTGGAGTCATTGTCAGGTTACTTGACATTGAGACGACGTGTGTGGAACAGGATTCGCCTGTGTCTAAATGAACCATAACTAGACCTGTGTCTAGTGTTTCATAACCATTTGTTACAGAAGTGTATCTTTGAACAGTTACGGCGGTAGTGGGCCTTCAACTGTTCAAGTGGTTTGAGATGAATACTTGTTGCAATGTTTTTGATGCTAATACTATAGTGAGTTATGGACTGTGCGCAGTAACATTTTTGTCAAACAGATAATGTAAATATAATTAAACAGTGTAATTGTACTTTGCAGGAGGAGATCACCATGGATAAGCTAAGCATCATCTCTGGGGCTCTCTTCCTGGCAGCTGACATCTTTGCTGTCACCAGCCTGTCCATGCCTCACTGGATCGTGTCTGAAATAGGTGGTGACACAAACATTGGCCTTCTGAAAACGTGTCTGACGATCTATGGCCGACCGTCGATCTGCTTCGTGCCAGATCCAGTGCGGGGGGAGTGGCTGCTGACGTTTGTGTGCATCGTGCTGGGTGTCTTGTGCATTAATGTCACTATTGTGCTGCTGGCCTTCTCTTACTGGCAAGTCCGCGTGATCAAGTTCGCTCGCTGGCTGGGATTCCTGGCTATGATCCTGTTTTGCCTGGCAGCGGTAATCTTTCCCATAGGCTTTGACATGGACCAGATCGGTGGGGAGGCCTATCAGTTGCCAAACAATTTCCGTGTGGGAATCTCCTACATTTTCTTTGTGCTTGCGCTTTGGATCACAGTGGTGTCACAGTTATTTGCCAGTAAAGTCTGCTTGCCTCACTTCTAAAATGTGTTCCACTGCTGCTGTGTTTAACTTTATTCCTTTGGCTGCAGTAGCCAGCAGGAATCATCGCAACCCAAAAATTGCTGACAGCCAAAGGGTTTACCCTTCTTATGCATGCAGCCATCAGTACTGTAAATGATGCTAGTTGCTGCATGCACAGTGGGGTTAAAATCATGTGACAGTGTCTGGTAAATTGTATCAATTTCTTTTCGCATCAAGTGAGGTTTTTCGTTGATTTTATGTAAAGAGTTTTAAATAACATTAGCAAAAGAAAATTGACAAAAACTTACAAAAATGAAGTGCAATATTTTGAGATGCCCGAAAGTGGCTAAACACGCTGAGCCCTGCAGTTGAGACTTTTAAGAGTTTGTGTGCCTAGTGCATGATTGATAGTGACATATAGGTTGATGATGAGAGTTCAAGGGTGGATCAAGGAATCGTCAGTGTTATATAATATAAACAAATTTTTAAATTGCATTTAAACTGTGTATCAAAGTTTAATTACTGTTTTTACTTTCCAGAAATGATTTTTGTGTGTTGTGTTTCATGCATGTCATGCACTGTTATTGGTCTGTTGGTAGATATTTTGTATGTTTGGCCAGAAAACAACAGCGGTGATTTGACAAATAAGTGCAGATCTATAGGTATTAAACTCGGTGATGATGGCGCTCTCTGCATCAGCTAGAATTGATCCTCACCACTCACAAACATTAGCATCAGCAAGGAGCAGAATCTCTTTTAGTCTTTAGATCCTGTGACTGCAGGGTATCATGGGAATCACATTCGGCTGACTTCAAAACTTACAGTGTGATCTAAAATCAATTGCTGTTTAGTGTATTTTGCTAAATCAGGCATCAGTTTAACTCATTAATCCCACGGCTGTATTTCCTAAATTTTGGAGATGTAACCTAATGACTGTGTACCAGCTGCACTCACTTGCAGGAGATGGGTCAACCATGATAATTCAAGAGTAGTGCCAGATTAGCTTGGCGCCGACAAATCTGGCACTACCCTTGAATTATCATGGTCGATCCATCTTCTGCAGTGTGTCAGGGTTAATGCGTTGATGGATAATCGGGCGTTCTCTTTTGTGCCATTTTGTGTAAAATATTTCAAAAGCAACAGATCGTCAATTATAATGTGATGTACATTTGTATTACTATTAGTAAATTATGTGATGTTCAAAAGAAGCTTTTACATTGCCAACTTGGCCATGTACAGCGCTTCATTGGCACATTACATAATTCTAGCTGACAGGTAACATGCACTAGAACATAGCATGAAAAAATATGATGTGTGACTTAGTTTCTTCTTTTCTTTTGAATTATGCTTTGTCATGTGTGACATGACAAACAGGTTTGAGTCATTGAAATCCTTCACTGGTTATTGTGCTTTTGTTAATTTTCAGACTTTTTTATTCACTGCTATGTCCCATAAACTTTGAAGTTCATGTTAACCCTTATCATTCGGAATACACCAGTGTGTAAAATACTAAAATAGTTCAAGGGTAGTGCCAGAATAGCATGGGGCCTCTAGGCGCCGAGCTGTTCCGACACCACCCTTAAACTAAAGCCATTGGTCTATATCCTTATCTGTAAGTACTATAATGTAGGTTACATATGGCATATGAAGCTTTTAGCCTCAGTATGATATGGGTTAATTTTACTTTTGTACCAGTTGAAATGTCTGCTACTCCATTTGTACATTTATTTTGTAACAGAAATGTATGTGGGTTTTTTCATCACAGACAGTAATGCAAATAGTGCTTTTTTACTGTCATTTATAACACTACTAGTCATGTTAAATTTTAATGCTCTTTTTTGTGGTGCACTCGTTAACTCTGCGGCTGTTGATAGCGCTTTTTGTTGCGATGATTCCTACAGGAATCATTGCAACAAAAAGCGCTAACAACAGCCAAAGGATGAAAACATTTGTTATAAGTTATGATTTCTAGTGCCATGACATTGTTTTGTTCACTCTGGTTGCAAAGCCCAAGATGGCCACATGCAATAATGACTTGGTTTCCCTATTCTGTGAAGCGGTTAGCTGAAATTGTTCTTTAATCCCCATACACATGCAACCATTGTTACTGTAAAATACAGTTGACTACATGCACAAGCTGTAACACGTTGGCATTGCTCAAACTCATCATATTTTGACATGTAACAGAGCTTCATTAAGTCGTTCTAGGTTCCCCGCATCAATAGCTGTGGGAGTGTCTTATAGCATTGTCAGTGGCAACGCTGTACGACACTTCCACAGCTATTGATGCGGGGAATGCATTAACTCTTTTCATCCTGATACACTCTTGCTTGAAATAAATTTGACTATGACAGTTCAAGGGTGGTGCCAAAATAGCTTGGCGCCTCAGGCGCCAAGCTATTCTGGCACCAGCCTTGGACTAAAATGGTTGATTTATCTCCTAATCTGTAATGCAGCTTCTAAATTCTATAGGACAATAAGCAAATTTTAAAGAGTCAGCCTCAGGATGTAATGGATTAATATTATATGCATCTTTTTGCAGTAATGTGTGCCATATGGAATTTTAGGGCTTTACAAAGGTGCTAAATGTCTTCAGTTTTTATTTGATGAAACCTTTTTTTTTTTCCCAAAGAAATGTACAGATCATGTATTTCACATTTTATTCTCTGCATACTTTTAACTGATATGATATGAAACTGCATACCCTTTTGCAGACATTTGTTTCCAAGCATATAGGTCATCCTTCACTGGCAAATGTTTGTGTGTATGCATCATGTGTTACATGTCTGGTGAATGCTTTTTATTTCATTCATCACAGTATGTGTATTTAAAAGAGATCTCTGCCAAATTATGTGTTTTAAACATTGTGTTCATGTGCCAGGAATGTTTAGTAATGAAAGTATGTACAAAATCTGTGCCACTAGAGGGAACTTCAACATTTTGCCATACATCACTGTAGACTAATTACCGGTAATATAGCAAGTACAATGTACAGTAGATGTTATGGCTCACCCATTCATGTTATATAATGTAACTCCTTATTTGTAGGTCTTTTCAACTAAGTGAAAAGTGCAAAGGAAACTCCACTATTTTCCTGTCATCCCTTTCTGGTCTTTTTAAAAAAGAAATAATAAAGTGGTCAAGGTTTTCACATTTTGTTGCAATATTTTTGAAGTTCAAAATGTACTGGTATGTTACATATGAACCTAAACTACAGCTGTGAGGAAGACGAAGACATTAATGTAGTGTCAGACTACCCGATTTTTGTTGGAAATTTTATCAGCGGTCAGGTATACCAGCTTTCTCTAGGGCAGTTGTCAGCTGCTTCCCTCTAGACAGGTGATTCACTGCGGGTACAGTGCTATCTGGTTTTTACATTTTTTATTACAGCCTTCTGCTTTTACAGTTTAAGTCATTTGAGATGTGCTGCACTCTGATACACAGCAAACAAAGTTAGCTAATTTATTTGCTGCCTATATTTATGTGACAGGGTAATCAGGCACAAGCCTTTAGCTAGCATGGTACATGGGTGACGGTCTTCAGTCCTGGAGATTGATTCAGCTTTTTTTAAACATCCCAGCAAGCTATATATCAGCTTTTGGGTTTGGACAAACAGTCCTTCAGCCAGGCCTTCCATTTAGAGGCATAGATTCTCATGCGCCCCTGCGGATGCATGGGCTCATGAGAACATCAGCTTATGCCTCATACTGGCATAGATCAGTTAACTTACACCAGCTGACTGATGTACTCACCCGGTGGTAGCTGGTAGAGCTGTTTTCAGTCATTTAACCCTTTTAGCCTAATCACCCTTCAGCAAGACTGATTGACCTTTTATTCAAGGGCAGTGCCAGGTTAGCTTGGCGCCATGAGGCGCCAAGCTAATCTGGCACTACGATTGAATTATTATGGTCAATCCACCTGGTGCAACTTGTACATAGTCGTTAAGTAACACTTCCAAAATTTGGGAAATGCACCCTGGGGCTAAAAGTTTTAGAATTGTCAGACTGTCCCTGTGATAGTAGCTCAACCTTTGTGAGCAATGCTGAAAGTCAGAAAGTTATGTTGTTGTTTATTTTGTTATATAGATGTCAAGTTTGTAGTGTATGCGACTGTCATGGTTAAGTTCTGCCGTTAGCTATAAGTTTGTAGTACCAGTAAATGCATGCATGTTGAATTTTTGTTTGGTTTATTTTTTTTATTTTTATTTTTTTAAATTCTTGTGCATGTAGTTACTGTTTTGTGCAATATCAAAATGCAATCGTTATTGTTCATTGTGAACTGAATGTGTATTTGCAAATTTGGCATTGAATTAAAATTGGCCTGTACATGTACTGTTCTGCATTTGTCACTGATTTGTGTACTTGGACATGAAATGATAAAAAAAAAATGTACCGTGCAATGGTATCTTGTTTTGACGAGCAAAAGAAGTGCAACCATTTTTGTAATCATTGGAAGCACACAAGTGTTTCCAATGATTCAAAACAAAAAAGTCAAATTTCTTTTGCTCATCAGTATAGTTTAACTTGTGTGACATTTAAACAAACTAAAAAAGCATGCTTGGATTATATTTTTAATTTACACATATATCATAATTTCATACACTGCATAAAGAAACAATTGTAAATTGCAATAATCATTCACATGACCCAATATGTTTTGTGATTTTCAAACTTGAATTGTAATAAGAACGCTTACAAACAACAATGCTGCAATGATAGCTCGTAAAGCAGACATCTTGACAGTGTCGCCATGCACACAAAAAGCACACTTGTAACATGAATATGATGATGATGTCCATTTATATATGGTTTATGTGCAGTAAAGCTCTCTCTTCGCAAAACACTTCGGGACAAGTGTAACCCATGAAGCCCTGAAAGACTACAACAGGATGCGGATTGACCATGATATTTCAAGGTTGGTGTCAGAATAGCTTGGCGCCTCTAGGCGCCAAGCTATTCTGACACCAACCTTGAAATATGGTTGATCTGTCTCCAGAACTGTGATTTAGACCTCAAAGGATATCATAGCTATAAAAATTTGATAATTTCGTCCTCAGGGCATAAGGCATTAAAAGAAGAAGGATAAAAAAAAAATACTACATATAAAAATAAATGCCTACACTTTAAAAAAAAAAAATTCAGTCATATAAATTTGTTTCTCCTTGCTTGATTTTCTGTAGACGTCTAGCTCCAATGCGAACAGCAGCCCTGCAAGTAGAAATCAATCAAGATGATGGACAGTACACATGTAGCATAACTTTGATGTAACAGATAAACTTCATTATCTGACATTATATTATATTGAGCAACATTTCGCTTGATATAGTGCCGATAACAGGCAGATGTGATTACGAGACCCAAATCAAAATGTCCGAGTCGTAAGACGAGGACATTTGATTTGAATCAAGTAATCACATCTGTTTATTGGCACTATATCAAACAAAACTGTTGCTCAATATAATTTATGTACCTGGCAGTCCAAATAAAAAATAAGCCTCACGTCATTCATTTTGCGGCCGATTGCGATGTTCAGACAAAACACATAAATGGCAGACGACTGCATCTCCCTGTTGACTCAGCACGTATATTTCGTCTGACTATGAAGACATCAGTGCATTGTATAACTGTGCGAGTTACTGATTAAATTCAATTTCACTTGTCAGTCCAGCGACTCGCACGTTTCCTTTTTCTCTGTTCGTGTGTTTGTATAGGATATAAATTTGAGCATTCATACACACTAAGAAGTACATGTATTTCATTACTACTACACATAAGGAGCTTGTTAATGTTGGAGTGTGAGCATATTTTGAGTTTCCGTTTTGAAAATGCAAACATCATTCATCAAGATCGAGTCTTCTTGGCGCTCAAGGGTTTTGGGGAAGGAGAGTATATCCAGCAAATTCATGAATATTAATTTGCTTGTTAAACAATATATCAATACATGTTTCAAAGAAGGGAAAACTTTATGGAGTGGGTACATACATTTATATGCCAAATACAAGGTTTTCCAATTACACCAATGATAACCTATTAACCCTATGCATGGGGTGGGACTTTTCCATCTACAGCTGAATTTCCAGATTTAATTTTTTTTTTTCTTCCCCCCCCCCCCCCCCCCCCTTTCCCACTTAAATAGTGCCCCAAGACCCTCGCTTCAGGATTCAACTTTTTTTTCAGTCACATCCATGCCTCTGTCTGCCGGCGCTTTTTTTTGTGACAAAAAGAGCTACCAACACAGCCAAAGGGATAAAAATAAACACCTGTGAGAGACAGAGATTCGCCCCGACAGACAAAGGGGCTCATGGAGACTTACTCCTCTTACTGATAGCATTTACATAGCATTAACATTCAGTATAAACAAGGCAAAATTTCAGATACTTCAGACAAGATTCAAAGACAATGTGGTATTCTGATGAAAGTCAGGGTCGAACTTGTGAATTTACGGCTTTTGCTAGCTCCCGGCTGTGGGAAAGTTCCTTCCTGCCAGCCTCTTTTTCAGTTAGGGGACGAACCAAAAGCCACATTGGTCGTGGGAAGGACTGTAATATGGTTTAGGAAGAACACAAATGTTTTGCTCCTCTGTGTAGGACACAGTGACCTTGGCTTTGTGGTCACTGCCATTTTCAAGAAAAAACAAAATGTTCTGGACACTGAGAGCTGGCCGCTGCTCATGAACAGACTTCAACACTTTTGAAAAAAAAAATTTCTTACAGGATATTTTGCATTGACTGCGTGCTTAACTGGTAAAATATGAACAAAAAATTGGACCTCTAAGTTATAAAAAAGAGAAAATGTTGCTGTGAACTCTGAAAATCTGACAAAAAGTGCCCATAGCCTTCTCTCATCAGAGGCCAACCACTCATGATTGGACCGTTAGCTGGGGATACCATTACAGGACAAGCAAGTATTGTCTGCACTGATGACATCACATGGTTGTTGGAGGCCATTTATGCTAAACGCTTTGAGTGGTTAATATAAGCAATCAACTTTATGTTGCATCTGATCCTGTCAAGAAATAGGGTATCCTTATTGCAGATAGTTTTTTTTTTTAGGTCAAGGTCATTGCACACTATCCTTTGAGCTGTTCGTTTAAGACATTTCTCAAAATAAAATATAAGCGTATTTTCCTATCAATACGTAAATAAAGAGCAAAGTTTGCTCATTCCCAGATGAAATTTGATTGTCAGACCAGTACCTGTCTTTAAAGTCCTTTCTTTCACAGTTAAATTGCACAATCCACTTGCAGTCGGTGCCAGACAATAAACAAGTACCACATCAAACAACTTTCAAATTTGTTTGGATTTTGACAGGACATTTTTACTCTTGTACAAATGTAGAAATAAAATTATTATCTTGGAGAATCCACTATTTTCAAGCACAGATGTTAACATCACTTTTTAAATGATGTCACTTAGCGGCATGTCTGAAGATATGAGCTCCATATTGTGCATGAATAAAGGGCATAGGCCTAAATTTGTTCCGATACTAATTTTATTTATGTGACTTAAGTAGTTTACAAATGGATACCCAACTATTATTACTTTCTGATCATACCTCGTACAAAGTGTACTTTCTCTTGTATGGAACCATCTTGATCTGGACATTACATCATCTATGACATCATCAAGGACATGAAATTTTGGTCAATTTTATATGACTTTTCACAATGATATCACAGCTCATAGCTAAAGAACATTTATCAACTATTACCTCATCCTTTGTTAACATTGTGATGCTAATTTTACATCTTGTCACATGGCAACAATGGCTAAAGACTAGTAATTTAGCCGACATACTCCCTAAATATGGCATGGGAGTTTTTAATCATCATATTTGGATTAATAGAAGGAAGAGAACAAAGCCAACTGACCAACGTGCTACTGCAGGGAGATACTGGTTGAGGTACAGGTAGGAGAGCTCTGGCTGCATGCTGATCCAAGCCTCATCCAGCCGGTTGGCCATGGCAATGGCTATCAGCTGTGAACACCTGTCAGTGGCCATACGATGTTCGCCTGGTTTCATGTCGCTCCCAAACTCCTATGGGGCACACATGTAAGGAATAACATAATGTGCTAGAAAGAATATTATGAACACCATGTGGCTACATGTCACTTTGATGCTCAGAGCTATAATCTATAATATAATGTGAATAGCTGACTTCGCTTATAACAAGGTCGGGTATAAGAAAAGTCAGATATAACAACACTTTTTCAGAGGTCCCGAGAGCACTATTTCTATACAAATTACTTCACTTTTAATAACTTCGAAAATATCAACGAGAACATTTGGTCCCAAGGTGATTTTACTGCACTAACCCATTACATCCTAAAACTGAATTTTCAAAATTTCCCTATTGTCTTATGAAGGTTGTATTACAGAATAGAAGATAGATCCACCATTTTAGTTCAAGGGTGGTGCCAGAATTGCTTGGCGCATAGAAGCGCCAAGCTATTCTGGCACCACCCTTGACCTATCATAGTTAAATTTCATGCAATTGTATATTAGGATGAAAAGGGTTAAGCATCCAAAAAATTAATTTTTCTCTAAAATGTATTTTTTCGAAAAATACTTATCGATGACATGACTGTCAGGAAATAGTCTATACCAATTTTAGCCTAAGACCCAAAGGGTCCCCCCAGGAGGCTCTCGGGGATCCCTAACAGGGACGAGAGTAGCCTCCCCTGCCCATCCGGTCACGTGCCGGGTGGTGTCTCCTTTAGCCAGTTGTCTACGCAGTTACCAGCGGCAAGCGGGGAGGAGGGAGGGACCTCCGAGTCATGTCATCGGTAAGTATTTTTCGAAAAAATACATTTTAGAGAAAAATTAATTTGTTTCCTCAAAACACATTACCGATGACATGACTGTCAGGAAGAATGACAAAAAGGAGGAGGGTGCCGCACAATCTCTTCAGAAACCTCGTTCGGGACAAACCGGCCCGTCACTCCTAATCGCACACTCCCGACAATTTTAGCGAAGTGCAACCTAAGGCGCCGAGGGCGCCTGGAGGGAGTGTTGCGCCACAGAAAAGTCGCCCACCAGCATAAGGTTGTCGCGCTGGACTGTCAGGGCGCGGAAGTAGAAGCGGGCGAAGGTAGATTCGTCCTGCCACCCCACTGCAGCCACAATGTCCATAACCGCACAGGTGCGGGCGAAGGCGAGACGTGCGGCCCTAGCGCGCACTTCATGGGCGCGGATCCTCACTGCCTCGGCTCCCTGTGGGGAGAGGTCGCGATAGGCGGACCGTAATACCCAGCGGAGCGAGGAGAACGTTTGGGCTGAGGTGTCGGTTCTGCCGGCGGTCAGCGGCAAAAAGAGATGAGTCCGTCCCCTCCGCACGGACTTGGGGCGACGCAGGTAGACACGAAGTGCACGTACCGGATCTTGCTGCGGGGACTCCCGAGGAAGTCGGGCCCTGAAGCGGCCGGATAGCGATGACCTGAGGCGCCGTCAAGGGAGACGTAGTCTGAACGAGAAGGATCCGGGAGTAGCCGAACGGAGCCATCCACTCGGAACTGCAGGCAGGAGGGGCGATATGAGCGCGTGGAGCTCGCTAACGCGGGGCGCCGTGGCAAGGGCCATCAGGAAGCAGGTCTCCGAGTCACGTCCGTGAAGCGGGCCAGATGGAGCGGTACAACGGTCCGAAGTCAGTCAGGGGAGGACCCAGGGAGGTCCCAGCGCGGAACAAGGGAGCGGGAGACCAGACGCTGCACACCGAACGCGCCATAAGGTCGGGCAGGTCCTTGCAAGCACTGGGTCGGGACAGCCGAGGTGACGGTAGGTGTCGGCAATCAAGAGGGGTAGCTGCGGAACCAGAGGGGAGCCAAACCTTGGTCTTGGACGAGCCCGAGAAGAAGTCCGCGAGCTGAGGAGTCGTCGGGCCGACGGAGGAGAGGCGGCGGTAGAGCACCAGGCACGAAGCACCCGCCACTTTCCCTCGTAGACATGTCTGGTAGAAGGTCTGCGGGCTGAAGCGATAGCGTCCGCTGCCGCACTCGAGAAGCCTCCAGCAGAGAGGGCTTGCCGCACAATCGCCAGGCGTGTAGGAGCAGTCGCTCAGGGCAGGGGTGGAAGAGCGGCTGGCGGTGCTGCTTGAGCATCGTGCGCGGGGTGGGAAGAAGGAGGGCGAGTCCGTGGCGAGACTGAGAAGGTCGGTAGTCCACGATCCGGTCCTGGAGAACGGGCCCCCAGGAGAAGGACTGCGTTGCATTCCCGGAGCTGGAGCAGGACTTGGGGACCAGGACTGTCGGAGGGTAGGTGTAAGCGACCAGTCCGTCCCAAGGGATCAAGGCGCATCGACTGCCCAGGCCAGAGGGTCGGGAATCGGGGAGACGAAGAGGGGAAGCAGGAGGTTCCACCTCGTGGCAAAGAGATCGATAAGGGGAGTCTCCCAACGAGCGCAGATCCGGCGAAGGATGTCCAGGCGTAGGGTACAATCCGTGTGAAGAAGCTGACCCCGTCGTGAGCGGTAGTCCGCCAAGACGTTCAGGTGACCTGGACTGTGACGGGCTCGGAGGGAGATGTTGCGGTCCTCGCACCAGCGAAGGAGTCGATAGAGGAGGATGCAGAGGTCGGGAGAGCGGGTTCCTCCCTGCTTCTGTAGGTAAGCCACGACTGTGGAGTGTCGGAGAGGACGAGGGGGTCCTGTGTCCGAAGATCGGATTCCCACGCGCAGAAGGCCTGCCAAACTGCATACAGTCCCAGCAGGCTGACGCGCCGCGAAGTCAGGTTAGCGGGGCAGCGGCCAGCCGTCGAGCGAAACTCAGAAGAAGGTGAGCGCCCCAACAGTCGAGACTGGCATCGACGCAGAGAGAGAGACGGGCAGAGGCGAGGTCAGGGGGATCCCGGAGCCGAGCCAAGAATGTCCATCCAGCGAAGCAGATGGGCCGCAACACAGGAGAGATCGGCACCAGGGCAGAGAGATCGCCGGAGGACGGTCTCCAGAGGAGGAGAAGATGCAGTTGGAGAGAACGGGAGTACAGAAGACCGAGGGGAAGGAGAACAGCCGCCACACTCATCAGGACGAGGAGCTGGAGCCACAGACAGGCGGGGACCGCCGCGTCCTCAGCTACCCACGGGCTAGATCGGCAAGTTCTGGATCCGAGGCTCGGGGAGACGCAACAAGTTGCGGTCGGTCACAAACTCCATCCCCAAGTGAACGAGTGGCGAGAGGTCGAGAGGTCGGACTGTTGGCGTTGACCAGGGCGACCAGGCGAGAAAACAGGAGGAGAAGAGCATCCCTGACCTACGAAGAGAGACCACCGACTGATTCCGCAGAAGCAGGTCGTCTAAGGAGGAGATCTGCCGGAGGAAGACCGAAGGGCACGGGCAACCACGGCATCCACGATCCGCGCAAGGACCCAGGGCTGAGGGAGAGACCGCACAGGAGAGGCCGAACTGGAACGGTCCCGTCGACGGCAAGTGAAGGCAACGGTGGGGGGCGGGAGGCCTGGGGACGCGTAGAAGCATTGGGCAGATCCAGGCTGGCGGCGACGACCATGGGCTGAAGGCGACGCGAAGGGTCCGAGGCAGGGAAGACGCGCCGAGTGACGAGCACCATCGCAACTTCCCGAAGAAGAGCGGAGACCTGCGTGCGAAGGGCGAGGGCCTTGGTCCGAACAGGCGGGAACTCAGTCCACAAGGGTGGCGCTGGGCCCACGGGCCTAGAAGGGTTCCTTCAGAGACTGCCAGGCAGGGCCGAAGGGCGCGGGTACCCACAGGAGCACGGTAGAGCTGCGACATCGCATCAGGGGGAAGGCCAGGGAAGGGAGCCAGTCCGCCACGAACGAAGGAAGGCTAGGGGGCGGAGGGTCCGAAGCCATGCGGAGGATCTGCTTGAGCTGGGAAGAGTTGCCGCAAGTACGAGCGCCGGCGGGACCACCGGAGGCAGCGGGCACGAAGGGGAGCGAGTGGCCAGCGAACCAGGGAGCCGAAGGCAAAGACGACACCAGCAGGCCAGCGGCGAACGGAAGGACCGTGTCAGCGGCGGAACTCGTTGGAGGGACAGAAGAGCGTCTACAAGGCAGCAGCATCCTCTGAGCGGTGGCAAAGCGCGAAGAGACAGGCCTCATCGCTCCAAGGCGCGTAGAGCCCGCCACGAGGAGGGACAGGGCAGCAGGACGCCGAGTCATTCACCGGAGAGGGTCGGGGAGACGCTGGAGGCGAAGGGTGCTGAGAGCGGGGAAGACGGATGTCCCGAGGAGAACGACAGCACCGAGCACAAGGCGAAGGTCGACAGGGACACAGGAGAGAGTCGAGCGGGTGGGCGACGAACGCCGGGCGCCGCAACTATCCAGGCGACGAGGCTAAGACGTCGATCCCCTCTGCACTGGGTGTACCCAAAGGGCACCCATCCAAGTGCTAACCGAGTGCGACGTTGCTTAACTTCGGTGAACAGACGAGAACCGGTGAAAACAACGTGGAAAGGCCGTAGGGAAGCAGATGGGCCGCAGCACAGGCGCCAGGGGAAACGGCCCGAAGTCCCGAGGAATATGAAAGACGATCCAGACGCAGTGCCCGAGGCTCAAGGAGGGGGCACGTAGCTGGCTGGGCGACTCGACGAAGGAGTCAGCGGGTTGGAAGGAGGGCCATAAGGCCGACTAGGGTACTAACAGACGATAAGGGTCGCGGTGCCCGGGGCTCAAGGAGGGGGGCACAAAGCGGCTTGGCCACTCGCCGTAGGAGTCAGCGGGCCCAGAGACTGAGGCCAAAGCGCCGAAGTGAGAACGAAAGGCGACAAGGTCGCGGTGCCCGGCTCAAGGAGGGGAGGCACATAGTCGGCTTGACGACTCGCCGTAGGAGTCAGCGGACTTAACAGCTGGGGCCGAAGGCCGACGCGTGAACTAATAGGCGACAAAGGTCGCGGTGCCCGGCTCAAGGAGGGGGGCACATAGTCGGCTTGACGACTCGCCGTAGGAGTCAGCGGACTTAACAGCTGGGGCCGAAGGCCGACGCATGAACTAATTGGCGACAAAGGTCGCGGTGCCCAGGGCTCAAGGCGGGGAAGGTCCGAAGGCCGACGCGTAAACTAATTAGCGACAAAGTCGCGGTGCCCGAGGCTCAAGGAGGGGGGCACGTAGCCGGCTTGGCAACTCGCCAGAGGAGTCAGCGGGCTTAGAAGTAGGGCCGAAGGCCGACGCGTAAACTAATTAGCGACAAAGGTCGCGGTGCCCGGGGCTCAAGGAGGGGGGCACGTAGCCGGCTTGGTGACTCGCCGTGGAGTCAGCGGGCTTAGGAGGGGCCGCTAGGCCAAAGCGTCAACTTTTTTTTGTTGTTGTTGTATGTAACATGCGACACGGTCGCGGTGCCCGGGGCTCAAGCAGGGGGGCACGAAGCCAGCTAGGCGACTCGGCGGAGGAGTCAGTGGGCTAGAAGTTGGGCCGAAAGGCCGACGCGTGAACCAGGGCTTGTAATGGTCTGAAGTTAAAAAAGAGGAAATTGGCGGGGGGGGGGGGGGGGGGGGGGGGGGTTGTAAGAAGTAGCTGCCGAAAAATCAAACGACAGGGGGGGAGGGGGGGGGGGTACTCACACAATGCAACACCTAGCTCCGGCCGGATAATCGAACATCTCACGGTCAGCAGCGATGTTTATGTCTGCCCGGCGCATTTTACGAAAGGCAAAGTGTTCGCCCTTTCTCGATTCGTCGACGCTTGTAATCTGGATGAAACTTCATCAACCACTTCT
Source organism: Semisulcospira habei (assembly GCA_036245525.1). NCBI lineage: Eukaryota > Metazoa > Mollusca > Gastropoda > Semisulcospiridae > Semisulcospira > Semisulcospira habei. The sequence goes on from BTPG01000006.1 coordinate 132,818,163, forward strand.
GCTTCTTTGGAGGCATGGTTTGTGAAAATCGTTAAGCATGTGCTCCAGACGGCAATTTCGAAGCAATCGGAACAAACACAGAATGGAGGGAAATTTGCTGCGCATGCGTAATCAAGACTGGTTGTGGGTCCCCGAAAGCTTAGCGGTACAGTATAGCGGTAGGCTCTCAACTACAGGTGCCTGACCCCGAGCGCTACGCGAAAATGCCTTTTTTTGTTCCGCAGAAAACCATACTCTTCTCGGCGGAATTTTTTTGGGTAATAGCGGAAATTCGCGAAACCGCGGACAATTACAAGCCCTGGTGAACTAATGGCGACAAGGTCGCGGTGCCCGGGGCTCAAAGGAGGGGGGCACGTAGCCGGCTTGGCGACTCGCCGGAGGAGTCAGTGGGCTTAACGCGTCTACGAATAGGCTACAAACTTACCAGGGATGCGAGGTGTGGGCTATCCCAAGTCCGAGGGGAGCTTGAACAATCCCACCGTGCCGCGGGAGGTCCCAAGGAAGGCGGACAGTCGCGGGTCGCTCGCCAGTAGAAACACCAGAGTAGAGACCAAGAACCTCCGGTCAAGAGGCGTAGCCAGCGCAGCCGATGACAGAGGAGCAGCCGGCACCCGGTCGACACACTGTGTGGCGGACACCAGGCCACTGGAAGTTGCCGTCCTGGGCAGGGGCGCACTTGGTAACTGCAACACATACCCATACATGAAAGGCGACGGGCGGCGGGTAACTAACCCCGCCAGTTAAAGCTCCGAAGTAAGTAACGAGCGAAACTCGCCGTGAAATGCAGAGAGAAAACAAACAGAAGTCCGAGCCAAGCACGACGTCCGACCCAGCAGGGCGAGACGTAGGAAGCGGCCGAGACTTTACCTGTCCATGGCAGAACGGCAGAGTGACGAAGCACAAAGCACCGGACACTAGGTCACTGGAAGTCGCCGTAATGGGGAGAGGCGCACTTGGTAACTGCAACCCATACCCACACATGAAAGGCGACCGGCGGCGGGTAACAAACCCCGCCATTTAAAGCTTCGAAATTTAAGAAACACGCGAAACTCACAGTGAAATGCAGAGAGAAAACAACAGTAGCTCGAGCGAAGCCCGACGTCCGGCCCAGCCGGGCGAGACGTAGGAAGCGGCCGAGACTTTACCTGTCCATGGCGGAAGCACAAACCACCGCGCGACGGAAGCCTAGAAGGTTCCCGGGCCAGCAAACTGTACGAGAGACAGAAGCGGCCAGGCAGAGAAGAAGGAGGCCACACAAGGAAGCAGAAGACGAAAGGCAAGGAGAAGGCAAGCCGGTGAGGAACGGTCGCACCGTACACAGTCTCCGAAGGTCGGGTCCGTAGGCTCTAGAAAACGCGTGCGTACGCTAACAGCGAAGTAGACAACTGGCTAAAGGAGACACCACCTGGCACGTGACCGGATGCTCTCGTCCCTGTTAGGGATCCCCGAGAGCCTCCTGGGGGGACCCTTTGGGTCTTAGGCTAAAATTGGTAAGCAAGTAGACTATTTCCTGACAGTCATGTCATCGGTAATGTGTTTTGAGAAAACAAATAGCTTCTGATGACCGCAGCTGGCTGTGGCGGGTTGCAGCAAACCAGTTATTTGTAGTGCATGAGTTACTTCTATTTTACCTTCTATAAATTTATACTGATGCCCTTTGTCACACTGAACTTGAAGGTTCAGTTCAGTGTAAACCTAATTCTCAAAGCGTTTTACCACAAAAGAAACAAGATGAGGATTTCATCCCAAAGTCTACCATATTGTTTGGAGCTCAGATGCGTTTATCTTTTAGGAACACTCAGAGTTGTTCATATTTTTAGGCTCATAATGCTGATCCATTTCCCTCCTCTCTAAGCCAACCTCTGATCAACAGACACGTTGGCGCACACAATAAAGTCGTACACACACCGCTTCCCGCCATTAGTACGCTCTGTGGGCTCATGTAGCGACAGGAATCCATCTCCTTCTACTCTAACCCACCCTCTGATCCACACACACTGGCACACATAAATAAAGACAGACACACTATGATTCCCGCCATTCATAAGCTCTGTTGTCTGGCGTAGCATAGCTATTCTGAAGAATAATAGCATGAGCAGCGAAATGATGTCACTTCAAGCTTCATGTCATGGCATCATTAGCTGTGTTCATAGTGACGACTCGATTTTATACGTCATCATCGCAGTACTAACATTCGACGTATCAGAGGATCAACTTTGCAATTTTCTTGCTGATTTTCATGCCTAGAGCTTACAGGTCACAATTTTGAATTAATCCTACACCAGGGCTGGGACAAATAGCAGGCTTATGCAAACACCCTTTATAAAAAAATCATGCGGGTGTTAATGAGAAGATAGTTTTTTGCATAAAAGAAAAATTAAAGTTATGTTAGCGGTTTTACAAATGACTCAGAAAAAGTGGTGTGGAAAATTGTCTGATTTTCACACCTAGGGCATACAGGTCACAATTGACCTAATCGTGCCTCACAGCCGAGACAAACTGTAGGCATTTATGTAAATACTGTATATGAAAAATTATGTGATTTTTAATAAAAATATTTTTTTCATAAAAAAGATTCAATTCTTTTAAGATTAACCCTTATAATTCGTGAAATTAATCCCAAAAACGTGAAAATATATTTTTTCAAAAAATATTTAATTATCACTCCAAAAGGTCTAGAGGTACAATTCTGGTTAACAAACTCATTCATTATCTCCCTTTTATCTAGCTATATGTAAAATATCTAGTAAAAATTAAGAAAATTTACGGACTCCAGTGTAGATCAAATGGTTTTTGTGAAACGGCCATTTTCTCGCCAATGAGCATCTTAATCAAAACATCGAAAAAAAGGTCTAGAGATAATTCTTTTAGGGACAATATCCTACATTTCAAGCTTGTCTGTCCTCAAACGCGGGCTCCAGTCACTGTCACATACACACACACACAGATACGGCGCTTTGGCGCCAAAAAGATGTTCTCAGCAAGGTCTGTGTAGCTAGATGTGACATATATTTATCTTGTTAGTTCTTTGCCAGAATTTCTGCCCCGCACGCCAAAAACGTCATGTGCATGCTCCTGAATGCGCTCCGACCAGCCCCATTTCAAAGTTTCGAGAAAGAAAAAGCTGGCTTTCACACCATCGGGGAGCACCTATCAAGACTGCTTGCAACTATATGGGATAAGGATAGGCCATGATAGCTCAAGGGTAATGCAAGATTAACTTAGCACCTTCTCAGGTGCCAAGCTAATCTGGCACTACCCTTGAACTGTTCATATCCCACTGTGATGTTTTAACTCATTTGAGACAACCCGCATGCGGACACGCAGCTGTTCGCCGTGTGTCCGCATGCAGGTTGTCTTGCATGTATTACAGATGAATGGGTAAAGCAATGTGCACACAATGAAGTATGCCAGTAATTAACCCATTTAGCCCCAGGACCCTGCAGCAGGAGATGGATTGATCATGATAATTCAAGGGTAGTGCCAGGTGATCTTGGTGCCTTCAGGTGGTGCATAGTCATTAGACAAGGTCGCCAAAAGTTTGGAAATGTGGCCCTGGGGTTAAGAGGGTTAAACTTACCTGTCCAACCTCTCCAGTAAAGGCGTGTTTGAGAGCATCTGAAAATATTGGTCCTGGCAATATCATGGACACATGGATGTTGTTCTCGTACACTTCCATTCGCAGTGTATCATAAAATCCCTGAAATTTAATTGCCAACAAATGCATTATCAGATTTTTTAAAAAAGAAGGAAAAAAGAGAACTTTAATTGTACCTACTTTGGGTACTTAAGATAGTTACGGATGGAACCAGACAATATTCAAAACACAAACATATTCGGAGGGGGGTGGGGCAGGGGGGGGTGGGGGTGGGTGGGGTGGGGTGGGGTGGGGTGGGGTGGGGGGGGCTTCCATATTCATTGCTTCCAGTCACTTAGCGCACCCTTTTTTCCTATCTTTTTTTCCTTTTTTGTTTTGGTGCTTCAACCAAACTCGATCTATGATCGTTGGTCAATACCTCACAATTCTCTCCCCTGAAAGTGCTTTTACCTACTTTACTTTGTAATCTTCCACAAACATATTAAGTACACATACACACACACATACACACACACATGTGCACACACCGAAGGGCTGCTTTATGAGTGATGTACATTTTCCATATTCTTGACAACTTACGTGCAGTGCATGTTTGGATGCTGCATAAGACCCCAGCCCTGGAGCACCTAAAAACATTAGACATTAAAAAAATCAGAAACTTGGGACTATATGGCCAAATAAGGCAAGATTTTGAAATGACACGCAAAAACTGTAGCACAACATTTACATTTAACTCCTTCACTGCTAAGAAAAAGTTAACACAAATGTTACATTTGAGGCTGTGTTAATCATAGGAAAGATCCGATATTCAGTTGAGTTATTTTGGATAAGAATCACGTACCTTTTCAGTATGATTCGTTTTCTTTTGCATGGAGAATTACGATCAATTTTTGTTGTGTAGTTAGAATGTTGCATATTTTGGCTACATTGTTGCTGAAGTCCAACCTCATTTAACCTAGAATGTTCTGGAGAGGGCGCATTCATTCTAATGACCTCAAATATGACATCAAAGTTTTGTAGTACACATGTTGGCTACATTTGCAACATTTAGGGAATGCACCTAGATGTTAGTGGAAGATTGTAGAGAAATCTCGAGTGCTTTTTTAAAAAATGAACATTAATGAGTTTTAGTTACGTTTTCTTTTCTGATTAGTTGTGTAATTTGCTGGGTTGTTCTGAAAATCTGTAATAGTATAAGAGAGCGTCTTAGGAAATGTGTGTACATTGTATGGGAGACACAGTGTATCAGAATTGTGGATGCATTGTAGAGAGACAGTGCACCAAAGTGTGGATGCATTGTGCTGAGATTGCATCGTGAGAATAAAGTACTGTTGGAACTGTTACTCCTGTGTGGTCAACAACCTTGCGCCACGTGTGATGAGTTGCAACTGAGTGAAGTTTCTCTACGAGAACCTTATGCGAGTGCGTCTGGTGTGATTGCATCATACTATGACTATGACCACCATGTAATAACCTAGCTGCAAGAGACAGATTCTCATGAGCCCCCAATGACTGCAGGGGCTCATGAGGATCTATGCCTCTTGCTGAGGTCAATTTGTATCTGTGTTCCTTGGATGTTTGTGGCTTTTCGTTGTTGAATGAACTAAAATTTCAGAAATACTAAAGTGATAGGGAAGGGTGCTGAATGAAGATTTTAAAAAGTAATATAATTACCATTAAAAAGGCTTGCACAGGCAGTCACCTGTGATTGCCTACACAAGGTTCTATTTAAACAATTATATTTTTGCTTTGTCGTCTCTCCAGTTTGTTTCTGTTTAGTAACTGGCACAAGATGAAACATCACCTACCCATCTTTCCAACTACACTTGAGACAGCGACAATTTGGCCTGAATTTCTGGAGATCATGTGTGGCAGGACCAGCTTAGTCAGAGACAGTGGTCCTAGTGTGTTCAGCTCCAGCACTTCACGGTCCACATCTAGGGATGTTTCTGTGATCAGCGCTCGCTGTGATCGCCCAGCGTTGTTTACAAGAATGTCAACCTGAAAACAATTTTTTTTCCCCTTTGCCTGTTTGCGTGTCAGTCGTAGCTGTGACTAAAACTGCTACTGACACACAAAGGGTTGATGTAGTAATGCAAATATACATAAGTTGAAGAGGCACTGACAACGCTGGATTACAAACTCATCCAATCTTTATTTGAAAGCTAACTATCCAAAATTCGAAATGAAGAGAATGAAAATTACGGACTCAAATGTGGGTCAACAGAGAGAGAGAGAGCTTTTCTCTGTGTCAATTTATGTATAACAATAACATGTCTGGTGTTTTACGTCAGTTCAGCAACAATGTATAACAACAGCAACAATGTATAATGTGGCTAGTGCTTTTACATCACCATCACTGTCTGAAGTCAAGAATTCTTCGTGTCGACATTTCTTTCTGCGATGAATTATTTTTTACAAAGCTGGTTAACGTACTCATCCAATATCTTTCTCGAAGCTAGCTGTATTCAAAATTTCAAATGAATATAACACAAATTACTGACTCAAATGCGGGTCAACCGACTTTGTATAAACGGCAATTTTTCTTTTTAATGAGTAATCCAATTTAAAAATGCTGAAAAGTACTCTGAGATAAATCTAGAAGGAAGCATTTCCTAAATTTTCAGACCTGTACGTACACAGACACAGGAGAAACTTGTGTCTACATACATACACACACACAGCGTTTCCCACCAAATGTACATTCAACAGCGCGGTTTGGTGTAGCTAGGCATGACATAATTTTTATCATGTTACTTCACTGTCAGAGTCTGATGTGTGCTCGCATATGTTCGAGATATGCATGCTACGGAATGTGCTCTGAGCAGCCCCATTTCACAGTTTACCATATTTTCAATATGGTAGACAAAAAGATTAATTCACGAATTAAACCCCTTCCCTGCCAGTGCATGCAGATTGTGTTTCTAAAATCTTTGTTCATCTAATGCAAAAGCACCCAATCCGTCCAAGGAACATGGAAAACAAGTGGTGTTAGCAAGAGACATAGATCCTCATGAGCCCCTGTGTCTGCAGGAGCTCATGAGGATCTATGTCTCTTGCAGCTGTGTGTGTTAGGTTCAGTTCAATCAGTGCAGTTCCTTTGTGAATCAGTTGACAGCCTCACCTGTTTGAAATGTTTGATCACTTTGTCAACAGCGGCCTGGTGTGTGCCAAACTTCTGAAGGTCCAACGGCAACACAAGCACATTTTCTGATTTCATGCCATATTTGTCTGCAAAAGAGGCACTATACAGAATGGCACACAAGTAACAAATAATTATGTAGGCTACAAAACTAAATCCACTGTAAAGACAAAATCACAGTAAACACAACATCCTGGGGCTGATATCAGATGCAGTTGGCCCATGCACCTCTGTGTGTTGGCCGACTGCCTGATTACTCTCTATTAGAATTGTGGTTTCCTAAAGCAGTACACACATGTTACAGTACAACTAGTTACTATAACCAGTCCACCTACTCAGCAGCACGCCCATTGTAATACACCTGCATACTAACAAAAGTTTGGGATACTGCTGAAAGTTTGATTGACCCATTACATTCTGAGGCTGATTTTTTAAAAAAATGTGCATATTACAGACTAGGAGACAGATCGACCATTTTAGTTCAAGGGTGGTGCCAGAATAGCTTGGCACCTCAGGTGCCAAGCTATTCTGGCACCACCCTTGAACTATTGTAGTAAAATTTATTTCAAGCAATAGTGTATCAGGGTGAAAAGGGTTAAACTTAAGCTGCATGCTTACCAATGCAGTTTTTCTTGACACGATTGAGTTCCTGTTCTCTGCGTGCTGACAGAACCAGTTGACACCCTGCAGCAGCCAGCACGTAGGCCAGTTCTTCACCAATTCCACTTGATGCCCCTGTCACCCATACCACCTGCCCCGACAGACTGTCTGCAACACAGCGAGACAAGCTAGTCAGCCACATATCCCGCTGGCCACTGTAGACCCACACACAGCTATTTGCATGCCAACAGCAGCCAGCTTTGCACCAAGAACCATTTGCTTATGTAGAAAATAATTTGCTGAGTCCACTGATCCACCTGACCGATAGGATGCAAAACTGAAGTAACAGCAATCTCACCAGCAATACTTCTTGCAAAATGATATATATGCACATAGTCATATACTAGGTAGTTGTCAGTTTCATAACAAAGTTGACAAAATGCGACTGGTACTATACATTTTTTTTTTAGCCTTCAAAGGTCTTCAGAGGAGAAAATGAAACAGGTTAAAGCATACATGCTTTCCGTTATACGGAATATTCTCCGCACTTAACGGATAAATTTTGGCATGGGTATAGAGCGCTGTACATCAATGGGATGCCACAGATGATTTAGTAATGTCAATTGTGACTCATTTGAGCAGTGACAGTAAAGTTAGTGTTTGCTTGTCACAGGAAACAGCGTGTCTCAACTTGCTGGATTTTGTTTTTAAAAAGTCTTTCTTTTCTCTTTTAGCTGTTATCCAAAAGATACGAAGTTATTCAGGATACAAGATTATTCACAGTAGCAGAAAACTTGGTGAGAAATGACAGTTGTAGCACCACCACAACAGCCACTACCATAAGAAGAAGAAAATAGGTGCAAGTTGAAGTTGCTTTGAATTTTATTTTATGATTAAAAATTCATTTTTCTCTAAAAGGTATTTTTTCGAAAAATACTTACCGATGACATGACTTTGTGGAAAATGTCTTCTACTAGCTCAATTTTAGCCTACTTACCCGTTGTGTGCCCCCACAACCCGGGAGGCACTCGGGGAACCCCCCCTAGAGGGGCCGAAAGTTGTCTCCCGTTTCCCGCCTTACCGGCTCCGGTCACGAGACCGGCCAGTTTTTCTGATACTTCGCTCGAAAGCGGCAAGCGGGGCAGGAGGGAGGGTCCTCCGAGTCATGTCATCGGTAAGTATTTTTCGAAAAAATACCTTTTAGAGAAAAATGAATTTGTTTCCTCAAAAACATTACCAATGACATGACTTTGTGGAAGAATTGCGATGAGGAGGAGGGTGCCGCGCAAACTTCTTAATGGTAAACAGCGCCGTCCTCCCAGTCGCAAACTCCCGACAATTTTAGTGAAGTGCATACCTACGGCGCCGGGAGGGAGTGTTGCGCCGCGGCGATGTCCCCCACTAGTGCGAGATTCTCTCTTTGGCCTGCCAGGTCCCTGAGGTAGAAGCGGGCGAATACAGATTCAGTCTGCCAGCCCACAGCTGCCACGATGTCCTTGACAGCGCAGTTTCGATCAAACGCGAGGCTCGTGGCCATGGCTCGTACCTCATGTGCGCGAATGTGCAGCCTCTTCGCTCCCTGCGGGGAGATATCTTGATACGCGGAGCATATAACCCAGCGGAGCCAGGATGAGATCGTCTGGGCTGTTATGTCATTCCTGCTGGGTCTCAGAGGTAGGAAGAGGCGTGAACGCCCTCTGCGGAAGGCTTTAGATCGTCGCAGATAAACTCTAAGGGCGCGCACGGGATCCTGTTGCCTGGTCTCCTGAGACAGAGGGTTGGTTCTTAGCGGCCGTAAGGTGATAACCTGAGGCGCAGTCAGAGGAGACCTGTTCTTGGCCAGGAAGGCAGGGTCAGTGAGGAGTTGAACAGACCCGTCCGCTCGGAACTGTAGGCAGGTAGGCCGCGCCGAGAGTGCGTGTAGCTCACTCACCCGAGAGGCGGTAGCAAGGGCCAGCAGGAAGCACGTCTTACGTGTCACATCTGCGAAACGGGCCAAAGGTAAGGGTTCAAATCTGTCAGAATTCAACCACGTTAGCACCCAGGGCAGGTCCCAGCGGGGGAGGAGTGAGCGGTGTGTTGGGCGCTGGATGCCGAAGTGACCCATAAGGTCGGCTAAGTCTTTGCAGGCGCCCGGGTCTGGGTGTCCAAGGTGTCGATAAGTGTCAGCGATCATGGACAGGTAACCCCTGACAGTGATGGGGGCCAGGCCTAAGTCTCGAAAGAGCCAGAGGAAGAAGTCCGCCAGCTGAGGATTAGTCAGTTCCGTGGGTGACAGGCCGTGCTCAGAGCACCAGGAACACAGGACTCGCCACTTTCCCTCGTAGACTCGGATGGTCGAAGGTCTGCGGGCCGAAGCGATCGCCTCCACTGCTGCACCCGAGTAGCCTCTAGCTCCGAGGGCTTGCCGCACAACCTCCAGGCGTGAAGGAGGAGCCGCTCCGGGCAGGGGTGGAACAGCGGCTGACACGGTTGCTTGAGCATGGTGCGTGGGGCAGGAAGCAGCAGGGGTGGGTCCGTGGCGAAGCTGATAAGGTCGGTGGTCCAGGAGCGGTTCCAGGCGAACGGTGCAACTAACAGCAGGACCGCCGAGCAGCCCCGAAGCTTGAGAAGGACTTTGGGTATGAGGACCGTCGGGGGGAAGGCGTAAGCCACAAGGCCGTCCCAGGGAATGGAGAGCGCATCGACAGCCCAGGCAAGGGGATCGGGAATCGGGGAGACGAAGAGAGGCAGCTGATGGTTCCACCTCGTGGCGAACAAGTCGACCTGGGGAGTCTCCCACTGGGCACAGATCATCCGAAAGATGTCCTGCCGAAGGGTCCATTCCGTGTGCAAGAGCTGGCCGCGGCGAGACAGCGAGTCGGCTAAGACATTCAGGTGTCCAGGGATGTGTCGGGCTCGAATGGTGATACCGCGGTCCTCGCACCAACGCATCATCCGGTAGAGGAGCACACAAAGGTCGGGAGAGCGAGTGCCACCTTGTTTCTGGATGTAAGCCACCACCGTCGTGTTGTCCGAGAGAACGAGTAGCTCCTGGTGTCTGAGGAGATTCTCCCAGAACTGCAGGGCTTGCCAAACAGCCTGCATCTCCAGCCAGTTGATGTGGGTGTGCGCTAGGTCCGCGGGCCAGGGCCCCGAAGTCGAGAGAAACCGAGGAAGGAGATGAGCGCCCCACCCAGTGAGGCTGGCGTCGACACAAAGCGAGGTCTGGGGTGGAGGGGAGGCCAGGGGAACTCCCGACGCTAGCCAAGAGTGGTCGGTCCACCGACGAAGATGAGGAAGCAGCATCTGGGGCACCGGAACCAAAGTCGATAAGTCGCCTGACGACGGGCGCCAATGGAGTAGGAGATGCAGCTGGATCGGCCGGGAGTAGAGACGACCTAGTGGTATAAGATCCGCTGCGGCATTCAGCAGGCCCAAAAGCTGGAGCCAGACTCTTGCGGGGGCCACGTCCTGTTGTGCTAACTGACCGGCTAGGTCTGCAACCTTCTGGATCCGGGGGGCCAGGAGGCGCACCGTGTTGAGGTCGGTCGCAAATTCCATACCCAGGTGCACGAAACGGCGGGACGGAGAGAGATCCGACTTGCCGTCGTTCACTAGAAAGCCCAAGTGAGCCAGAAGCAGCAGCAGCGCATCCCTGTCCGACGCGAGCGAGGTCCCTGACTGGTTGTGTAGGAGGAGGTCGTCTAGGTAATTCGACGTCGGACTGGAGGAAGACTGTCGGGCCTTGGCGACTACGGCGTCCATCAGCCGGGTGAACACCCAGGGGCTGAGGTTGAGACCGAACGGGAGCGCGCGAAACTGGTATACTACGCCGTCGATCGCAAACCGGAGGAACTTCCTGGAGGCCTGGTGCATCGGGACATGCAGGTACGCATCTGAAAGGTCCAAGCTGACTGCGAAGTCCAGAGGCTGGACCGCGGCTTTCAGGGCTCGTGCAGTCTCCATCCGGAAGGAGGGGGCCGTAATGTACCTGTTCAGGGCCGAAAGATCGATAACCGGTCGCCATCTCCCTCCAGGCTTCGGAACGACGAACAAGCGGCTGTAGAAGGCTGGGGAGTCGGGGACGCGTACCACCTCCGTGGCGGCTTTCCTCAGGAGGGAGGAGACCTCTCCCCGAAGAGCGGAGGCCTTCAACGGATCGCTGGGAATCTCGGTCCAAAGGGGAGAGCGACGCAAAGGAGGCGGGCTGCGAAAGGCGATCCGGAGGCCGGCCGAGACAGTGTCGCAAATCCAGGGGTCGTCGGGAAAGAGTGTGAGCCAATTTCCGCTGAAAAAGGCTAGCCTCCCACCGACCGGAGACCCCGAAGTGGTCGGTGGGGGCAAGGCTGGGGGGCAGTCAGGCAGCCCGCCCGCGACCCGGTCGGCGGGCGGGACGGGGCCAAGCGGGGGCACGGGCCCTGGAGGGTCTAGGACGGCCAAAGGCGGGGGCCTGCTCAGGGGCCGAAGCAGGGGCTGAAGCAGCAGAGGGTCTAACCGACCGCGAGGTGCGACCCCTAGCCTGGCGGGAGGACGGAAAGCGGTGGGGAGGAGGAGCACTCACAGGCCAGCGGTCGGGGTTGGAGGCTCGAACGGAGGACCAGGTGTCGCCGAAAAGCAGGGGACCACCCAGCGGAGCACGACGAAGCTGCGCACGTAGGTCAGGTGGTATCCCTCGGCAGGCAAGCAGAAGGGCGTCTCGGCGCATCAGGTCACAGTTGGCGGAGGCAGCCATAGCGTTGACGGACGAGTGGTAGGCGGCTCGGTTGGCGACTTCCGCTAAGACGAGTAAATCCCCAAGGAGAGGCGTGATAGAAGGATGCCAAGCGTCTTCCACACGACGAACCAGGACTTGAGTGAGCAGCTCCAGGAACCCAGCACAGGCTAAGGTGTTCCGCACCAGAGATGCAGTCATATAAAGACCACGAGGGAGGGAACGGCGAAGAAGGGCGGAGCCGCCAGCTTGCGATACGGCCGGGGGGTCGATCGCAGGAAGAGGGATGGAGAAAGCCTGGGAATGACCGGCATACCAGTCCCGACGGAAGGCGATGTCCAGGCCAGCCGGCCAGCGACGATCGGAGAAGAACACCGGCTCTCGAGACGCGGGAAGTTGCAGGTGCGCTGAGAAGGCATCTCGCAGCTCCTTAAATCCAGGCGGCTGGGGAAGCGACTTGAACCTCTTCACCTGACGCTCGGCATCCACAAAGGCCGAGACCTTCCTCTTCAGGGGGGGGAGAGGCTGGGCAGGAGTCCGCTGGCAGAGTGGCCGCGATGATCCTGGCGGCTTCATCCAAGGCTAAGAGGGTCTCCGCACGGGACGACGACGGAAGGGTCGAGGGGACATCATCACCGACGTCGGCGGGCGAAAGGGAGCGAGCATCCTCCTGCAACAGGGCTGAGACGGAGTCCTCGGGCAGCAAACTGAGGGCTTCTTCGTCCAGGGGGTGGCGAGACGGCGGGTGAGGCACCAAGGAAGGTCGAGGCTTGGGCGGGGACGCATCTCGAACCTCGCGGGAAGTCCGGGAACGAGCCGGCAGCGACGACGGAGGCGGGGATCGCCGAGGCGAACGCGGGAAGGAGCGAGGAGGGGTCCTGTCCGGTGCGCGGGAACGACGTCTGGACGAAGGACGGCAGACAACCGACGGGGAGTGCCGATCACGGGAAGATGGCCGACGATGGCGGTGACGCGGCGAACGCATCGAACGGTGCGAGGGCGAGCGCGACCGAGCGCGACCGAGCGCGCGACGAGGAGTGGCGGGGGGAGCGGCGACGCTCCCGGCGGGGGGAATGATCCTTACGGCGGCGCTCGCGGGGCGAGCGTGAGTGTCTAGCACTGACGGAGGAACGGGAAAAGTCGGGGGCGCGACTGTGTCGCGTAGGTTGAGGCTGACGTCTCTCCTGGCCGGACTCAGTGAGAAGGGCTCTATGCCGGCGTACAGATCCTCCGGAAGGATCAGCAGGCTTATCGTGGAGAGAGAGAGGAGCATGGCCAGTCAACGTGGGACGGCTCGTGGCGAACTGCTGCAGGCCGGGCTCAGTGAGGCGGGCGCTCTGCCGGCAACCAGACCCTCCGGAAGGGTCAGCGGGCGTGGCAGCAGTGGCAGTCCTCTGGTCAGCGAACAACGCAGGGTCCCGACGATCAATCCGTTCCGAGAGGCCGAGGCGAGGAAGGGCGGTCGTTACCACAGGGGCGGCGGAAGTGTCAACAGGAGTGGGATGAGAGATAGCAGGCGGAGGTCGCTCTCGCCGGTAAAAACTCCAGAAGTCAGACCAACAGATCTCCGGCCAGGTCGCACAGACATCGCAGAGATGGTCCGAGGCGCAGCCCGAACAGGGGAGGCAAACCGCATGGTCGTCCGTCGGCCACTGGAAGTCGCCGCATTGAGAGCAGGTAAGCATTTGTTTCCTGCAACAGACAAAGAGCACAAGGTCGCAAAGGCGGACAATGGAGCCTAGCCCCCCACAAAGGTACTCCAAGCGCCGTGACCACCGGCGTGTAAATAGTGGCTACAGTCTCCAAGAGCTAAAGGGCCTTTAAGGTAGACGAACGGAGTGTGAGTGCCCCAAGGCCCTACGAGAACCGAAACGCTAGTCTACAAGGCAACGTCTTCTCGTAACAGTGAAACACAAAATGAGAGAAAGGCGACGTCCCTCGAGGAGACTCGTTAAAAAGGTCGTGCAAGGCGCCGAAACGTAAACTCAACCGCTGGCGCTCACGTAGTAACAAAGCCGAAAGGGAAGCCCAAGGTAGCCAGCTCTCGGCCCGAGGGCCGGCTGTGGGAAGCTACCACTACCTTACCTCCGAGAAGAATCGGGAATGGGGGGAAGGGTAGCCATACACCTCCACAGCCTAGAGGAGAGCAGCAGAACGACGCCAGCAGAGGCAGGCAACAAGAAGGCAGGTCAGCGCTAGAAGGTGGCAGAGCACACGAAGAGGCAACGAGCGTAGGCAAGAGGAAGACCGGTCGAAGCAGCGCGAGAGCAAGGCCAGACACGTCTTCTCTGTACGAGCGAAGTAGCAAAACTGGCCGGTCTCGTGACCGGAGCCGGTAAGGCGGGAAACGGGAGACAACTCTCGACCCCTCTAGGGGGGGGTTCCCCGAGTGCCTCCCGGGTTGTGGGGGCACACAACGGGTAAGTAGGCTAAAATTGAGCTAGTAGTAGACATTTTCCACAAAGTCATGTCATCGGTAATGTTTTTGAGGAAACAAAGGCGGGGGTTTTGGGTTCTTTTTACTGTATGTTCCAATGGTAGGCTGATAAAGACCGCAAGATGCAGTCAGAAAGTACCTTGTAAGTAAACCCTGGATCTCAAGTCAAGAATGTCTTACAATGATAGTATGAAATATATTTCAGCAAACCTGGATCTCAAGTCAAGAATGTCTTACAATGATAGTATGAAATAAATTTCAGCAAACCATGATAAATGAAAACAGCCAATTGTCACAAAGGTAGCGTTAACCACACAAAAATATTGTTTTCTTTGCGTTCAGCTTCATCAGTGGCTAGCTGCACTAGTGGGCCCTTGACTAAAACTGCTGGTTTCCAAGAAGTACCTGGACTGGAAGGCCAAGTGTACAGCTCCCCATCCTGCTTTCATTAAGCAGCACAATAAAACCATGAAAAATGAATTTTTCTCTAAAATGTATTTTTTTCGAAAAATACTTACCGATGACATTACTGTTAGGGACGTGTCTTAGCTAGCAAAATTTTAGCCAAAATTTGGTTGTGTACCAGGGGAGGCAACAAGGGGCGCCCTTACCTAGGCCGTATCCCGAGTAGCCTTCCTTCCATCCCCATCCGGGCAATCGCTCACTGGATACTCGCCAGTCTGTTTACTTAGCTGACTAGCGGCAAGCAGGGTAGGTGGGAGGGTCCTTCGAGTAATGTCATCGATAAGTATTTTAGAGAAAAATTCATTTGTTTCCTCAAAATATATTACCGATGACATTACTTACTTACTTAAGCCTGTCACCCCTCCCAGTCCCAGGGTATAGGTCGTCAACGAGAGACCTCCAGCGACTCCTGTCCTGTGCTTCTCCTTCGATTTTACTCCAGGTGGTTCCCAGTCTCTTGATGTCTGCTTGGAGGTCTCGACGCCAGATGTGTCTTGGCCTGCCTCATTTCCACTTTCCCTGGGGGTTCCATGACAATGCCTGCCTAGTGATACTGGAAACTGGCTTTCTCAGACTGTGACCAATCCATCCCCATCTTCTTCGCCCAATTTCATTCTCTGCTGTTATCTGCTCTGTTCTCTCCCAGAGTCTGACGCTGCTGATCTTCTCTGGCCTGTGGATTTTCAAGATTCTTCTAAGGCAGCTGTTTATTTGTACTCTGTTGACTGTGGTTTTTGTCAACCTCCAAGTTTATGCTCCATATAGGAGAACTGCTTTTACATTTGAGTTGAAAATCCGGACTTTGGTGTGTTGTGACAGCTCTCTGGAACTCCACACTTTTTTCAACTGAAGAAAGGCTGCTCTTGCTTTACCGATTCGTGCTCTGACATCTGCATCAGTGCCGCCTTTTTTGTCGATGATGCTCCCGAGATAGGTGAAGGACTTTACCTCCTCCAATGGGGTGCCAGCAAGCAAGACTGGTTCTTCCCTGGTTGCGTTCAGCCTCATTGTCTTTGTTTTCTGGTGGATGGCGAGGCCCACTTGGGACGAGATGTCAGGAAGCCTTGTGGTCTTGTCCTGCATTTGTTGATGAGTATGGGATAGTAAAGCCAAGTCATCTGCAAAATCGAGGTCGTCAAGCTGTGTCTACACTGTCCACTGTATTCCACTTCTTCTCTGCTCAGTGGTCCTCTTCATGACCCAGTCTATGGCCAGTAGGAAGAGGAACGGAGACAGCAAACACCCCTGCCTGACGCCGGTTCTGACCTGGAGCTCCCTGGTGAACTGCCCTTCATGGATCTCGCGACATGTCATGCCATCGTAGCTGCTCTTGATCAGGCAGATGAGCTTTGTGGGTACACCGTAGTGTCATAGGAGTTTCCACAAAGTCTCTCGGTCCACGCTGTCAAATGCTTTCTCGTAATCCACAAAGTTGACATACAGTGGTGAGCTCCACTCCAGAGACTGTTAAACGATGATGCGGAGAGTGGCGATCTGGTCTGTACATGAACATTTTTTTTCTGAATCCTGCTTGCTGGTCTCTCAGCTGGGGGTCGACGGAGCTCTTCATTCTCTCCAGGATGATCCTGTTGAAGACCTTTCCTGGTACTGATTCCTCTGTTGTTGGAACACTTGCTGAGGTCGCCTTTCTAGGGAAGTTTGATTAGGTACTCCTCCATCCAGTCAGCCGGCATCACCTCCTCTTCCCAGATCTTTCCAAACAGTGGGTACAGCAGCTCTACTTTTGTCTCTAGGTCTGCTTTCAGAGCCACCGCTGGGATGCCATCTGGCCCTGCTGCTTTGCTGTTCTTCAAAAATGCCACTGCTCTTCTGATCTCTTCCCGGCTGGGTCTGTCAAAGCTGATGGGTAGGTCAGTCTCTGCTGGCTGGATGTCTGGGGGGGGGGGGGGGGGTTCAGGTGGGGTGGGTCTGTTCAGTAACTCTTCAAAATACTCGGCCCATCTGTCGAGTTGGTCTGCTCTGTCTGCAATAGGCTTGCCTTCTTTGTCTTTTACTGATCTTTCTGTATGGCCATACTTGCCTGAAAATCTTCTGGTAATGTCATAGAGCTGTTTCATGTTGCCGCTGCCTGCTGCCTTTGCTGCCAGGCTGTCTGTGTAGGCCCTCTTGTCTGCCCTGATACTCCTCTTCACCTCGCGGTTGGCTTCCGAGTATTCCTTTCTGTGCCATTGCTTTGGCTGCTCTTGTGCGACTGTTGATGACAACTGCTTTCTTCTGCTTCCTCCCTTCTATCTTCTTCAAGGTCTGTGCCGACAGCCAGTCCTTGTGATGGTGTTTCCTGAATCCTACAGTGTCTTTGCAGGTTGAGTTCAGTGCCTCTCTAACTGCCTTCCACTGCTGCACTGTGGTGACCGCCTCCTCTTCGTTTACTAGCTCCTGTAGCGCTTGAAACCGGTTGGATAGCACCAGTTTGAACTCTTCTTTCACTCCAGTCTCTCTCAGAAGGCCTACATTATAGCACTGTCTTCTTGTTGTCTCTGTGCGGCTTTTCTTTAACTTGAGCTTTATTCTTAAGGTAAGCAGATGGTGGTCTGAGGCGACATCTGCTCCCCTCCTCACTCGAACATCTAGAAGGGATCTTCTAAATCTCTTGCTAATGCAGATATGGTCTATTTGGTTCTCTGTAGTATGGTCAGATGAGACCCAAGTTGCTTTGTGTATTCTTCTGTGTGGGAAGATGCTGCCTCCAATGACAAGTCTGTTTAGAGGACAAAAGTCTACAAACCTCTCCCCGTTCTCACTCATCTACCCTAGTCCCTGTCTCCCCATCACCTCTTCGTATCCGGTGTTGTCCTCCCCTATTTTGGCATTAAAATCGCCCATGACGATGGTGATGTCTCGCTCCGTACATTTGTCCACAGCACTCTGGAGTCGGTCGTAGAACTCTTGTTTCTCTTCCTCGTCACTGTCATTAGTGGGCGCGTAACACTGGATGACGTTGAGTTTAATCTTTTTCCTGGTTCTAAAGGCTGCTGTGATAATTCTTGGCCCAGAGGTTCCCAGCCCATCAGCGCTCTCTGCGCCATTGGTGACAGCATGAATGCTACACCTTCAGTATGGGGAGCATTCTCCTCTTCATGACCTGAATACAGAATCATCTCCCCACTTAACAGCCTTTTCTGCCCAGACTGCATCCATCTGGCTTCACTAATACCTAGCAGGGAAAGGTTGTGCTTTTGCATTTCCGCTGCTATCTGGGCGGCCTTGCCACTCTGGTACATGGTCTTCCGAAGACTTCCGGCTTTCACCACACGACGTCATAAATCTTCTGGTAGAAGAACCTTCCTCCTCCACGAAAGGAATTGCTGTTTGTCTATTCGTCGGCGTTTCTGTAGCTATTTCCTTATTTGCAGGGTGGGGAAGCTTCCCCCACGCCCAACCCCCTTACTAGGAGAACCAGGGGTTTTCTGTCGGGGTCTCCTTCCCTTAGACCATGTTGGTTCACGGCACCTTATTTTATTCGGTGCACCCCTCTCGCAAGGGACCCCCTATCCACCACCCAGGGGACGCGCCTCAATGCCATATGGTCCCAGCGCGAGGCGATGACATTACTGTTAGGGAGAATAGCGAATAGGAGGTGGGTGCCACGAAGGACACCAAAAACCAATGAACCGTCCAAGAGACCTACCCTCCCTGGAGCAACCTCCCGACAATTTTAGCTAAGGAACCTGCGGCACCTGGGGTGCCAGGAGGGAGTGTTGTGCCAATGCGATATTTCCCACCAGTGACAGGGTCTCATGCTGCCTGGAGAGGTCCCTCAGGTAGAATCGGGCGAAGGTAGACTCATCTCGCCCGCCCACGGCCGCCGCACTGTCTTTAACGGCGCAGTCGTGGTCGAATGCGAGACGTGCGGCCATGACTTGGACCTCATGAGCCCCGATGTACATAAGTTTGGCTGCATCAAGGGCGAGGTCCTGGTAGGCGGAGCGTATCACCCATCTGAGTCAGGAGGATATCGTCTGGGCCGAGATGGTAGTTCTACCTGGGGACAGAGGGAGGCATCGGCGTGTGTGTCCCCTGCAAAAGGCTTGTTCCGCCGCAGGTACACCCGCAAGGCCCTCGCCGGGACCTGCAGACTGGTCTCTCGGGCAGAGTTAGCATCCCTCAAGGGACGAATGGAGATTCCCCGTGGGGCGGTCAAGAGAGACTGGGCCTTGGCTAGGAAAGCCAGGTCAGTCAGTAGTTGCACAGCGCCATCCGTTCGGAACTGTAAGCAGGAGTGGTGTGCTGAAAGGGCGTGTAGCTTGCTGACCCTGGAAGCCGAGGCCAGGGCCCGTAGGGAGCAGTTCTTGTGCATCCCGTCAGCCAAGCGCGTCCAACGGCGTGGTTCGAAGCTGTCTGTGTTGAGCCACGGCCACGCCCTGGGTAGGTCCCACCTTGGAATAAGCATGCGAAGGGCAGAGCTCGCAGGCACCAGGATCCGGCCGGCCCCAATGGCGGTAAGTGTCGGCAAGCATAGCCGGTAGCCCCTAATGTCAGCGCCAAAGCTGGTCGGTGAAGTGCCCGAGGAAGAACTCTGCCAGTTGTGGAACCGTCAGCTCCATGGGGGAGAGGCGCATGTCAACACACCAGTTGCACAGTACTCGCCACTTTCCCTCGTAGACTCGTCAGGCCGAGGGTGTACGGGTTGTAGCAATAGCTTCCACTGCTGCACTTGAGATGCCGCTAGAGGTGAGGGCTTGCTGGACAACCTCAAGGCACGGAGGAGGAGAAGCTCGGGGCACGGAAGATACAGCGCCTGCTGTGGTTGCTAGAGCATCGTGCGATGGGCCGGGAGCCACAGCGGGGGGCCCGAGGAGAGGTGCAGTAGGTCGTTAGTCCACGACTTGGTCCAGCAGAGTGGAGCCACCGGGAGCAAGATCGCATAGCCACCTCTGGGCTGGAGCAGGACCTTGGGGACGAGCACCGCAGGCGGGTAAGCGTTCGCGACAAGGCCATCCCAGGGAATGGTGAGAGCATCGACTGCTCAGTCTAGCAGGCCTGGAATGGGGGAGACGAAGAGGAGGAGCTGTCGATCTACCTCGTAGCGAAGCGGTCGATCATGGGGTCTCCCATTCTGGGTAGATCTTCCGAAGAAAGTCCGTCCGGAGTGCCCAATCGGAGTGGAGAAGCTGGCCGCGTCGTGAGAGGTAGTCGGCTAGGACCATCAGGTGGTCCGGGATGCGTCCCCCTCGGAGAGAGACACCTCGATCTTCGCACCATCGGAGAACCTGGTAGAGGAGGATGCAGCGGGAGGAGAAGCGCGTCCCACTCTGCTTCTGGATGTAGGTGACTACTGTGGCGTTGTCCGAGAGGATGAGTAGCTCCTCGTGCCGCAGATGAGATTCCCACACGATGAGGCTTGCCAGATCGCTCTAGCTCCAACCAAAAGAAGTAATGGGCCCCGTGGTCTGGGGCCGGAGACTGTGGAGAACGTCGGTAGCAGGTGCGCTCCCCCGCTGGAGATACTTGCATTGGTGCCAAGGGACAGCTGGGGTGAAGGCGAGTAGAAGGGAACTCCCGTCATGAGCCAGCTGGGAACCGCCCAATGAAGAAGACGAGGATGTAGCATCGGTAACCCCAGAACCGGGGCCTCGAGGTCACTGTCGAGGATCGCCAGTGAAGAAGCATGTGCATTCGAAGCGGGCGGCAGTAGAGACGACCAAGGGGAAGCAGGCCCGCCGCCGCACCCATCCGACCCAGTAGCTGAAGCCACATACTGTCGGGGATCGCGTCCTCGGGATACCCGCTGCGCTAGGTTCGCCAACCGCTGAATACATTGCTCTGGAAGTCTCACTTCGTGGAGAAGGGAGCGAAATTCCATCCCCAGGCGAGCGAAGCGGCAAGACGGCGTGAGGTCGGACTTGCCCATGTTGACCCGGAAGGTGAATCTGTCAAGCAGATCTAGTAGCATTTCTCGGTTCTTGGCCAGAGAGGCCTCCGCCTGGAACTGCCAGAGAAGATCATCCCGGTAGATCGACGTGGGACTCCTGCGTCCATGAAGCGGGTGAACACCCAGGGCTGCGGCTGAAGCCAAAGGGACGCGCGCGATATTGGTACACCACACTGCCAAGCGAAGCGCCGGTAACGTCCGGAGGAGGGTAGTATGGGGCCGAGCAGAAGCATCCGACAGGTCTAGGATGACAGCGAGTCCATCACCAGCACTGCGGCACGAAGCGCTCAGACGGAAGCCCAGCGAAGGACGGGTCGGTGATGAACTTGTTCAGCGCGGAGAGGTCGATGACGGCGCCACCCACCGCCAGGCTTGTGCACAACTCGTCCTGTCACTGACCTCCGGACGTGATAACGTATGACTGTGCTGGACTTACTACCCTCGGTTGGGCAGTCGCAAGAGCGCAGCCGGTCACCCGACGCATCAGATCCCAGGCAGCAGCTGAAGTCAGAACATTGACGGAGGCGTAGACCGCCGCGCAGAAGGCGGAGACCGCCAGAGCCAGCATATCCGTCCACAGCAGCGAAAGTGACGGGCGCCAGGCATCCTTAACTCGAAGAATAGCTGCACGCCTAGGGCCAGTGCCGGATGGCGATGTCCTTGTCCGCAGGCCGTCTGGAGTCAGAGAAAATCCGAGCCAACGAAGGAGCCCAGCAGCAGAAGAGCGGAGAACGGGTTACGCAGGTCCCGGAACCAGAAGGCTGGGGCTGCGACTGAAATTGTATGGTCCGCCAAGGGCAGCTGCAAAGGTTGACCCTGTTTTCTCTTGTGCGGGGGGGGGGGGGGGGGGGGGGGGCGGGAGGAAGGATGGCGTGCAGTCCGCCGGGTGACGACACACCGCGATGAGGCGCGGCGCCTCGTTCAGTTCTGGGGAGTCCCCGACGAAGTTTATACGTGCAAAATACATACGGAAGAACATATCCCCGGGATCCCCCGAGCCACATGTTCCAAGTATAATCTGGCCGAGTTATATCGTCAAAAAAAAAAACATGGTGGTGGCTGGCAGATTTTAACTCCGTAAGGCAAAAACACTCTACGTTAAGATGTATAATATATATATATATATGTTATATACCCCCATATACAGACATATAAATACACATGTAACACATATGTACAGGCCGCGTCCGTCCTGGAGGGAGGCCCAGTGTGTCGGGCGTCCAATCCGTGATAGCACTTCGCGGGTGGGAACCTCACTCGACGAGAAGAGGGTCAGACACGGGCGTCGGAACTCCCCCATCACGCATCTAGCCGCCGCATCGTCGACGGCATCTGTTAGTGACCTTCGGGCGATACGTTGTAACCCTGTGCTGAACTAGATCCGAGGATCGTAAGGCTGTACTCGACCCGACCTGGCCCTGGGGGGGGGGGGGGGGGGGGGGGGGGGGGGGGGCGGAGCGAGAACTCGCTGTGGGCTGGGCTCAGAGTGAAAGCGCTCATCCCTTACCGATCAGGCGCCCAATCCCACCAAGCCCTAGGACCGGAACCCGTCCGGTGGGCCCGGCTTGTCGTTCCTTCATACCAGTGCGCAGGCGCATGCTGGTCCAGCAGCCTCATCCTGCCAAGGGAACTTGTCACTGACCTGAGGCGGTGCGACGTATGCCTATGCTGGACTTGTCCCGACGGTAGTGAGGTTTCCGTGAGCGCGAAGGCGCCGGTTCACTTGTGTCCCAGTAGGACTCCTGTCTGCCTGAGGGCTAGATCCGACAGCGCCTGCCGAGCGTAACCCCCCTTTCACTGTCTTGCCAGGCCCAGGGTACCAATGGCGAGCGAGCAGTCAGCCAGGGAGGCGAGCAGAGTCAGCCCGTTTCATCCGAGTGTCCACCATGAGTCCCTGGAGTACTCCCGTCTGCCTGGGGGCTAGACCCGACAGCGCCTGCCGAGCGTAACCCCCCTTTCACAGTCTCGCCAGGCCCAGAGCACCGAATGACCCTGGGGCTAGGAGCCGGTATTCCATGCTGGACAGGACGCGAAGGTCTGGCGAATCCCAATCCAGTCTGTGTAGGATTCCTGTCTGCTTGGGGGCTAGACCCGACAGCGCCTGCCGAGCGTAACCCCCCTTTCACTGTCTCGCCAGGCCCAGGGTACCAACGGCGAGGAGTCAGCCAGAGAGGCGAGCAGAGTCAGCCCGTTTCATCCGAGTGTCCACCATGAGTCCCTGGAGTACTCCTGTCTGCCTGGGGGCTAGACCCGACAGCGCCTGCCGAGCGTAACCCCCCTTTCACTGTCTCGCCAGGCCCAGGGTACCAACGGCGAGGAGTCAGCCAGGGAGGCGAGCAGAGTCAGCCCGTTTCATCCGAGTGTCCACCATGAGTCCCTGGAGTACTCCTGTCTGCCTGGGGGCTAGACCCGACAGCGCCTACCGAGTGTAACACCCCTTTCACAGTCTCGCCAGGCCCAGAGCACCGAATGACCCTGGGGCTAGGAGGCGGTATTCCATGCTGGACAGGACGCGAAGGTCTGGCGAATCCCAATCCAGTCTGTGTAGGATTCCTGTCTGCTTGGGGGCTAGACCCGACAGTGCCTGCCGAGCGTAACCCCCCCTTTCACAGTCTCACCAGGCCCAGAGCACCAAACGACCCTAGGGCTAGGAGCCGGTATTGCGTGCTGGTTATATCCCGAAGGTCCGGATAGTCATAGTCCAGTAGCCGCCCCGATCCCTGACGCAGCTCAGGCAGGGAGGCGAGTCATGTCAGCATGTTGCGGGTCAGTGTCGAATTGGTCACTCACATTTGATCGGGAGCTGGCACGCCAATCGTCCGCCGTAACCCGCGTCAACCGAGTGTCCACCTCTAGAGGTAACCGTTGAACTGCATCCACCGAGTAAGTAGTGGGGGCATTGGCCGGTGCTTGCACTCGAGATGGTGCTGGTCGTTCCCAGCGATAAAACCCCACAGTAGAGACCACCGTTCCTTGGCCCTAGCAATTTCAACAATGCGAGCGGGAGCGTAATTGTAAACTGCAAACACAGTGCACAATGAGAGGAGGTCTCTCTGAGGCCACGCAACCCCGTACACGAGGTAATGGCGTAACGAACACAAGCGAAATGCATGGGTGTGCCGACGCCTGGTGCTCTCACCCCCCCTCCCCCCCCCCCCCCCCCCCCCCCCCGCCACCCCCCAGAGCGCCGGTCGCAGGCAGCAACCACGGTTTTACCTTACCATGTCAGGCGCCGACCCGCCCAGTCAAGGTACCCTCGTGTCGCAGAGGCGAAGCCCTCGGCACCCAGTGACCCGTGAACACAGAATTTCGCCAGTAATGCACCCGGAAGCAAGCCCAAGTCGCCAGCACCACAAGTACACGGAAATCCAATCCTCACAGCTCCTAACGACGTTAATTCCCAGCTAGCACAGTGAACAGTGTAACTTAGGCTAGCACAGAGCACATGGAAACCACCCAAGGTGAAGCAACCGGTCACACTGTACACAGCCCAAGCGCAGAAGAGTAGGTACACAACCGTCCAAGGCTAGCTAAGAAACACACTGGCGAGTATTCGGTGAGCGATTGCCCGGATGGGGATGGAAGAGAGGCTACTCAGGATACGGCCTAGGTAAGGGCGCCCCTTGTTGCCTCCCCTGGTACACAACCAAATTTTGGCTAAAATTGTGCTAGCTAAGACACGTCTCTAACAGTAATGTCATCGATAATGTATTTTGAGGAAACAATTCCAGGCGCCAAGTTCATCAAGTTCACCCTCCTCTCCCATCCTCTTTCTTGTCCGGTTCTCCTTCCTCACCTTTTCCTCCTCCCCCCTCTCCCCCTCCCTCCTCTTTTCCCCCTCCCCTTCCTCTTCCTCCTTTGTCCTCTTCTTCGTCTGTTTCTTCCCCCTCTTTTTCTTCTGCCTCACCCAACCTAAAACTTTGTCTGTTCAATGCACAGTCTGCCTGCAAAGATGGCAAAGCCGACGTGATTTCAGATTTCATCCTAGACAATGACCTAGATGTTGTCGTGATCACCGAAACGTGGCTCCGCCCAGCTGGCAATGAACCCATCATCGCCAGCGTCACTCCGAGTGGCTATCGCCTGGCCTCCTTCCCACATGCTAACAGATGGGGTGGCATTGCCATCATCTACAGGGACTGTCTTTCTGCTCACCTCTCCTTCTCTGTCTCTCCCTTTTCTCATCCCTCCTTTGAATCTGTCGAGGCCGTAGCAACACTCCCTATCCAGTCTCTCATCTTCTCATGTATCTATCGCCCCCCCTACAAGCTTTCAAAACAAACTCACAAACTCCATGTTCCTCACCGAGTTCGACCTCCTCCTCGACCATTACAGCACATGACCCGGAAAACACATCCTTCTTGGCAACTTCAACTTCCACTTTGACAAACCCGACCACCCTGACACACGTTACATTCAAACTACAATCTTACACATCACTAAACCCACCCACCGACTCGGCCACATCCTCGACTGAATCATCACCCGCTCCTCTGATCAACTCTTTCTCGACTCTGACACCTCCTCTGTGCTCCCCTTTGACCACCTCGCTATTCTCGTCTCCCTCAACCTACCTCCCCTGAAAAAAACCCAAGCTCCTTGTCTCTCGTCACAAACTAAATTCTGTCAACCGAGAGAGCTTCTTCGACGAAGCTGTTGACCTTCTCTTGGACCCCGCCCCCCTCCTGATCTTGCATCCCACTTTGATTCCTCCCTTCGAAAACTCCTAGACACCCATGCCCCTGTCACCATCTACTCTATGGGGTGGTCCGTGGCGCAGTGGTTAAGGCGCCTGCCACCAATGCCAAAGGTGCGTGGTTCGATACCGGGTTCCGGCGTTGGACTTTTCTCCTCTGGTAAGTGTCACCGTTAATTCGGGCGGACCGTCGGGGGTTCTTTCTCCGGGTACTCCGGTTCTTCCACCCCCCCCCCCCCATCCCCCCACCCCCCACACTTTGGTACCGGTCTCAGGCCACTTTACAAATTTCAAATACAAGCGATCAAAAATCTCTGTAACTTCAGTAGCTGACTGGCCCTTCGTTTGTCTTGTACTGTGTTTGTCTTAAATAGCGTAAATCCGTGTCTGTTTCGTGAGTGTGTGTGTTGGGTTTCAGGCGCGGCGCTTTGAGTCGATTTCCCCAAAATTGAGAAAAAGCGCCGATATAATAACGGTATTATTATTATTATTATTATTACTCCATGCCCAACCGACTCCCCTCCCCCTGGCTCACTGATGACATAGCTGAGGCCAAGCGTGAGTGCCGACAAACGGAACGCCGCTGGTGCTCATCCGACTTCACTGTTCACAGACAGATCTTCCAAACCACCAGATCCAAAGTCTGCAGAATGATCTCTGACTCCAAACGTAAACACCTTCAAAACATAATCCTGGAATCCACTTCTTCCAAAACCCTCTACGCTACCATGAACACACTCCTAGGCACTTCTGAAGACTCTCCTCTCCCCAACACACACAGCAAAGAACAACTCCCGTCCGCCTTTTCCACCTATTTTTCTGACAAAATCCAAACTCTGCACAACACACTCGATATTCTGCCTTCTCCACCCTGCCCTCCCGACCCCCCCCCCCCCCCCCCCTTTTCCAGCACTCCCCTCTCGTTCTTCCACCCTGTCTCTCAGGATGAAGTTCTCAAGACCATAAAGTCTATGCCTTTCAAAACCTACGAACTAGACCATCTCCCAGTTTCTCTCTACCGGGACGGCCTTCTAAAACTTTTGCCCTTCATTACCAACATCATCAACACATCTCTAGAGAATGGCTCTGTCCCCGATATCTTCAAGACCGCCATCGTCCGTCCTCTCCTCAACAAGCACAACCTTGACCCAAACAAACTCAAGAACTATCACCCAGTCTCCAGTCTCTCTTTCCTGTCCAAGCTTCTTGAGAAGGTTGTTCTCAACCAGCTCAACCTCCACCTCGCCGACAACAATCTCCTCAGTCCCGTTCAGTCTGCCCATCGCAAACTTCACAGCACTGAAACAGCCCTTCTACATATCCTAAACGATCTGTTCCTCTCCACCGACTCGGGCAACATCTTCCTACTTAAGCTACTCGATCTCTCTGCCACCTTCGACACCATAGATCACTCTATCCTCCTCCACCGGCTTCACCTGCTCACTCCTGGTTTCTCTCCTACCTCTCCGACAGACAGCAGTCCGTCACCATCAATGGCATCTCCTCTAACTCAGTCAGGGTCTCCTGCGGAGTTCCACAGCGGTCTGTCCTGGGCCCGGTCCTTTTCACACTCTACACCTCTCCCCTGTCCAACACCATCCAGTCTCATCACATACACTACCACCTCTACGCTGACGACTCACAACTACTAGACAAAGACAAACTTGACAACACTCAGTCACTACTGACTTGCACGGCTGACTGCTACGAAGATGTGAAAAACTGGATGACAGCAAACTTAAACTAAATGATGACAAAACGGAAGCCATGCTGGTAGGCACTCGCCAGAAACTCTCCCAGCTCCCTCCCTCTCTCCATCTTCAACTCAACAGCACCCCCATCCCCCTCTCTGACTCGGCCAAGAACCTCGGCGTTATGATCGATTCCTCTCTTTCCATGACCAGCTTTGTCTCTGCCACGGCCCAGGCATGCTATTTCCACTTCCGTCGCATCAGTCAGATCAGAAAATACCTCGCCACCAAAGCTGCCACCAAACTTGCTGTCTCTCTCATTCTATCTCGCATTGAGTGTTGCAACTCTCTCCTTTCCAGCCTCACTCACTCCACCACTTTCACTCTCCAGTGCGTCCAGAACAATGCTGCCTGCCTTGACCTTAGAAAGAAGAAATCCGACCACATCACTCCCCTGCTCAAACTCCTTCATTGGCTCCCCATCCCCCAAAGCATCCAATACAAGATTCTGTCTCTCTGCTACAAATCCCTTAACAACTACACTCCTGCCTATCTCTCCAACTTACTTCACCCCTACACTCCTTCCCGCTCCCTCCGCTCCACCTCTGACCCTCTCCGCCTCCATATCCCCCGCACCAAACTCAGCACTTTCGGCCCCTGCTCCTTCTCCATCTACAGTCCATCCACCTGGAACACTCTCTCGCTCTCTCTCCATCAGAAACACTCTCTCTCCTCCTTCCAGTCCACCCTCAAAACTCACCTATTTAAACAGTTCTAGCACTATAACATCATCACAATCCCCACCCCAAGCTGACTGTCGTAATGTTTTTATGGTACATGAGTCATTGTCAAAAGCGTGCGCATGTGTGCGCAAGTTGTGAGTGCGCGCTTAGAGTTATAATTATTATAAGATAAGCGCATTATAAATACCGTAATTATTATTATTATTATCTGGCGCTACCATTGAACTATCATAGCCAATCCCTCTCCTGTGATCCAATGAATCCCTCTCCATAAGTGTCTTAAACTTCTCCCTGTCGAAAAAAAGTAACAACGCCCAACTGCAAGAGGCATAGATCCTCATGAGCCCCCGCAGTTGCGGGGGCTCATGAGGATCTATGCCTCTTACCGAAACCACTTTATATCCTTAATCCTTATTTAACTGGTACTCCTTGTTGTTGAATAACCAAGATCAAGAAACACAATCTGCGTCCATTGGCTAGTGCATACATGTGTTAAAGGTAAAAAAGTAATAAACTTACCCAGAGAACTGCCAAAGTGTTCAGCTGCCCACAAGAAGAGATCACAATCGGATGTGAGAAGGATGAGTACCATCAAGCCAGCTGATAATGCTCCACAGATGATGGTGGCTTGAAACAGGTCCCTCACTTTCATGGCTGTTTGTTACTAGCAGACTGCAAATATGAAGGAACCAGGGGCCAGTTGCATGAGTGAACTAAATCCTACACCAGCCACTAAGCAGGACTAAGCTCACATGCAACTGACCTCAGAAAAAATGCATGAGCCAGTCCACACAAAATGGCCAATTAGACTAACATTGGCTACAGTTGTCCTGCACATGGCAGTGCACTGGCTAACAGTGGCTGATGTCAGCTCAATAACTTTTTGTTCACTGGGGCAAACCTGTGCAAGGCATGCCACTACACAGCTAGAGTTCCACAAGAAGAGCATAAAAAAAGTCCCCGTGTACATGCACCATCAGGCAAAGTGTACCACAATGAAGTGGCGCACATCGTGTATTGGCTTGCATAGTTTATGCTCTCTGAAGCGATATGTACAACAGCACACCTTGAGCACTTGCTTCTGCAAATCGAGTTTATGGTAACTGCCGCTTGCGCAGAGTTTATGGCAGAACAATTTGCTTACTTGGCGCAGCTTGAGCAGTGATTACGCTATAGCCATATAGCTCAGCCCAAGGCCTGTGTGTAGATTATCCTTACAGCCAATAACTGCTCACAGAACTGTCCTTCATCTCCTTCTGAATGAATAATTTGGTGGAAGCAGCCGTCAGTGTCACCACAAACAAACAAAAAAGTTTCACCTCCTCTGCTAGCAACACTAATTAACGGAAATACCATGGGCTGGCCGGGCTGGCCAGGCTGGCCATGCAGCAAAAAGTACAGCTCTCCTAATGAGCTCCCTGCATATACCACACTGGTTGTCTCTCATCTGGCAAATCACATAGTCACAACTGAGCCACAAGAGTTCAGGTATCTGCACACACTGGTTGTCTCCCTCGATTCGCTACCATGCAGCTGTAGTGAATGGAGGGAGACAAACAGTGTGTGCATGCAGATACCTGAACTCATGTGGCTCTGTTAACCGATTACATCCTGAGGGTGTTTTTTTTTAATTTTTTATTTTACAATGATTTGATTATTGTCCTATGAAGGCTACATTACAGACTAGAAGATAGATGAACCTTTATTTAGTTCAAGGGTAGGGCCAGAATAGCTTGGCACCTGAGGTGCCAAGCTATTCTGGCACCACCCTTGAAATATCAGTCAAATTTATTTCAAGCAATAGAAGTATCGGGATGAAATGGGTTAAATGTATATATATATATATATATATATATATATATATATATATATATATATATATATATATATATATATATATATATATATATATATATATATATATATATATATATATATATATATATATCCGTAAGAAAGCATTTGACAGGGTGTGGCATGCAGCCCTTTGGTCCACCATGAAGCTATACAACATCAATGCCAACCTGATCAGTCATAGCAAACCTTTACAACAAGGCCACTAGCGCAGTCTGCTTCAACGGCAAAATAGGAAACTGGTTTAGGACTACAGTTGGAGTCAGACAAGGCTGCTTGCTCTCACCTACTCTTTTCAACATCTTCCTGGAAAGAATCATGACGGACGCTCTGAAAGATCATGAAGGAACTGTCAGTATTGGAGGCAGAACAATTACAAACTTGCGCTTTGCGGACGACATTGATGGCCTTGCAGGAACAGAGAAGGAGCTAGCTCAGCTGGTGGAAAAGCTGGATAGTACAGCCATTGCATAAGGGATGGAAATCAGTGCAGAGAAGACCAAACTGATGACCAATAACGCCAGTGGCATTGGCACTGAAATCATGGTTGGAGGCCAAAAACTGGAAACAGTTAAGAAATTCAAATACTTAGGAGCCATTGTGACAGATGAGGGATCAAAACCAGAAATACTGTCCAGGATTGCGCAGACAACAACAGCACTGACAAGATTGAAGACCATATGGAAGGACAGAAACATCACGTTCTGCTCCAAGATCAGACTGATGCGCTCCTTAGTCATCTCAGTGTTCTTGTATGCCTGCGAGTCATGGACCCTCACAGCAGACCTTGAAAGGAGGATACAAGCCACCGAAATGAGATGTTTTCGAAGGCTGCTTGGCATCTCATACAGAGATCACATCACAAACGAGGAAGTGGGAAGCAGAATCAGGCAAGCCATCGGACCCTATGAAGATTTATTAGCCATTGTGAGAAAACGCAAACTGAAGTGGTATGGGCATGTCACGCGTTCAGCAGGGCTTGCCAAAACAATCCTGCAAGGCACTGTGCAAGGAGGACGAAGGAGAGGAAGACAGAGGAAAAGATGGGAGGACAATATCTCAGAGTGGACAGGACTGAAGCTGGGCGATACGCTGAAAATGGCAGAGAACAGAGAGGAATGGAGGGAGCTGGTTGCCAAGTCATCAGTGGTGCCCCAACGGTCGGCAAGACTACGGGATATATATATATATATATATATATATATAATATATATATATATATATATATATATATATATATATATATATATATATATATATATATATATATATATATATATATATATATATATATATGTTTAGCCAGCTGGGGACTGGTATATTATGATTTATATTATTTTTTTCTCCTGACTGAAACAGCATTTAGCTGACATCAAGTTATACTTTTATAGTTAGATTTTTGTAAAAAAAAAAAACAAACCCACATGTAAACATTTAATCTCTCTAATGGGTTAAAATTTTCCACTCTGAACTAAGTTAAATGTGATTTGCACGTGCATACTCAGCTAGTTCTTGGGCTGATCGTCTATCACGTTGAGGTCTTCTTCTGTATATCATTATCCATTACATTGCATTAATTTGTGATAATGCCGGCACATGACTGCATAAAGTACACGTTGCACTTTACTAGGTGCACGTACACTTACTAAGGACTAATGGTCTGTTCATAGTGTTATACAAACAGATTCACACTCTAAATCCTGTTGAACCGACAACAAAACTAAAGATAAAACTGACGGACTGATATATACGTAAATCGCTGCAAATGAAGTATCAAGTATGCACCGTGATTCGCACGGGTTGGTGTGCTGCTAGCAGACGATTTGGCTAGTGCTTACCTTGGACACACCATTTCCATGCTCCATCACAAGATTGTATGTCACCTCGCTGTGCCCTCCAAAGAGCAATATTTTTGGGTCGTCTTTTGCCTTCGTGCGACACACGACGAGACGCCCGCGACACACGACCGTACACGTGCGACCATTCGGCGGGCCGCCTGCGACGTGCCATCTTATCAGTGGGAAGATAAGATAAGATAGTTTATTGCCATATGTTTCCATGTACAAAACAATAAAAACATTGGAATTTGTCTTGATGTCAGTTACTAAGACTAAAATCACACACACACACACACACAGACAAACATTAACATCTGATTCAGTTAAAAGCTGACTGTAGACAGTCGTTCTCACTCGCCACTTGTGCTCTCTCCAATCAGTCCGGTTGATCAGAGAGAGCGCGAACAGCCTGAGGAAAAAACTGTTGCGGCGAAATCATGCTGGTCCTGGTACTGATGGACCTGTACCTGCGCCCTGATGGTAGAATTTGGAAAAGCTCATTGCCGGGGTGGGTGGAATCACTGGAGATAAGACTTGCTCTACGTAAGAGATGCTGCTGGTACAGCCGTGAGTCCAGGTTAGGAAGATCTCTGCCTATGATTTTTGAAGCGGTCTTGGCCACCCTACTCAGTCTGATTTTCTCTTTGGCCGTGATGGAACCATACCAAACCATGATCGAAAAGGTGAGCACGCTCTCAATCACAGCTCGGTAAAATTGCATCAACATGTGGGTACCGAGACCAAAACTTTTCAGACGTCGCAGGAAGAACAAGCGCTGCTGTGCTTTTTGGATGAT
Source organism: Semisulcospira habei (assembly GCA_036245525.1). Taxonomy (NCBI): domain Eukaryota; kingdom Metazoa; phylum Mollusca; class Gastropoda; family Semisulcospiridae; genus Semisulcospira; species Semisulcospira habei. The sequence continues at coordinate 132,850,609 of BTPG01000006.1, forward strand.
GAGGCAAGTGTTTTCCTCCCACTTAAGGTCACATGACAGGGTAGTGCCAAGAAACTTAAAGTTCTGGACTGTTTCAATGATTTCACTATTGATCACAAGAGGGGGAGGGGGAGGGAACTGTTTCTTTCTAAAGTCCACAATCATTTCTTTTGTTTTGCCAGAGTGCAGTTTAAGGTTGTTGTTATTACACCAACTAATTAGAGTCTCAACCTGACTACGGTAGGTGGATTCGTCCGAGTTTGTAATGCACCCTTCCACTGTGGTGTCATCTGCAAATTTCAGAACTTTAGTACTGGCATGGCATGAAGCACAGTCATAAGTAAACAGGGAGTAGAGCATAGGGGAGAGCATACACCCCTGAGGCGTGCCCGTGGATAAAATGGGGTGGATGACACATTTTCACCAATTTTAACGACCTGTGGTCTCATCAACAGGAAATCGAGGGTCCAGAGGCACAATGCTTCTGGAACTCCGATTTGCTGGATCTTCTGGTACAATTTGGATGGAATAATGGTGTTAAAAGCAGAACTGTAATCAACAAATAAAATTCTGGCATAGGTGTTTGGATTTCAAGGTGTTGTAAAACATAAAACAAACCAAGTGACACCGCATCCTCCACGGAACGTTTTTCGCGAAACACAAATTGAAAACAATCCAGCAGAGGATCAGTAAGTGTTCTCAGAAACCGGAGGACCAGGCGCTCAAGCGTCTTCATGACAACTGAGGTCAGAGCGACACTTTGGATTTTTTTCGGAACAGGAATGATGGTGGGCCTTTTGAAACACTGAGGAACAGTGCACTGAGAGAGAGACATGTTGGAAATGTCAGTAAAGACGCCTGAGAGCTGGTCCGTCCACACAGTTTCTGAGTGTATATAAACTGGTGCCAAACATCGCACACCAACGACACGTTCTTTTAGCCTGTTTGTTCTGGCTTGGCCGTATACACAAGGTTTTATGACACAGGTCTAGATTTTGTTACGTCACTTCATTCCCTTAGTGTATTTCGAGCACATTTTTGCTTGCAATAAGCTAGGCACTGCTCTCATCAGCGGACCAACCTAACCACACTGGTGATGGACACCGAACTTTTCTTTTGGTTGTGACTGTTCTGTGGATTTCTATTTTTTGTTGGTGTCACTTTTTGTTTTTCGGTTCATTGCGTTGTTGGGAGGGGGGGGGGGGGGGGATGCAGGTCGCACTCTTCCGTTGTTTTTTGTTTTGCGGCATGTTTCACCGTGTTGGGTTATCAGTTAATTTGTTTCATTGCGTGTTGGCTTGTTTGCAATGGTGCAGCGTTCAATGTGACGCTGGGTGTTTAGACTGGTTCTCGCGCGTGGCAGTTTTTTGGTCGCGCGGTCCCCTGTGACTGTGAGTCATCAGTGGCCATTGTTGCTGGTGTTTGTTGCGTCTTGACAGACTCTTTTGGCTGTTTCCGATGCTACAGATTCTGGCCTGGGATTTTTGTTTTCCCTAGTGTTTTCGGAGTGCGAGCTCTAGCGCGTCGTTCGTTATTTCTTTTCCATGTTGTTTCTTAGGTCGGCTTGTTTGCCTTAGCGCGTTAGTTGTGCACTGAAATGCTTCTCGTGCTGTTGTTGTTGTTTCTTGATTTTTAACGTCTCTCGCCACAACGAGGTGATTGGAGACAGGTAGATTATTATGATTATAGGATAAAACATAGTTCATAATTATAATATAATATAATTTATCGGGAAAAAAAAAAAAAAGTGGTATGTGGTGTTTTTATGATTTCGCTGTTACAATCATTGTGTCTGCAAGGAGTGTGGGTTGGTGCATATGCAGCCAACAAAGACTACGCACAGTTATAACATAATTTTAGCATAGGGCGTCGTTGTTTGCCATCTTAGATGGGACGTACCCATCTCTGTTGTTTATATGTAAGTCGATAGTGTTGAGGAGTGGATGGCTTTCGCCAGCTCCACGGCCAGAGAATGATCAGATAGGAGTTGGAAGAGGTTTCTGATGTCGCGAGCCTGACATGATTGTCTAACTCTGGAGAGCTGTGGAGGAGGCATGCGGCATAGTAGCAGAGAGTGCTCTAGGCCGGCTGTCTCCCCGCAGTGACATAGGGTCTGGGTGAATTTCAGCTTCCAGGATCTCGTTCTGAGCCTATGGATGATCTCCGTTTGAGATCTAGGGAGTTTGGGGAGAAAGGGGGTAAGATCTGCGAAGCATCGCTTTTCTTTCACGGCACACAGTTCTCGCTTCTCCCTTTTCCAGCAGTTTTGGATGAGATTGCAGTATTTGGAGTTTAGTTCAGAGGTAGAGAGGAGGATGCGAAGTTGCTCAGTTGGGGGAACGTTGAGAGCGCCGACTCTGGCAGCGTTATCCGCCAGTTCGTTGCCTCTAATCCCTACGTGACTTGGGACCCAGTGGAAATCCAACTGAGTTCCTTGTCTTATGATGGCGTTTGAGAGTGAGAGGATCTCCTGCAGGAGGTCGGGTCGGGATCGAGACCGAGAGGAGCGAATGGCCTTAAGGACAGCTTGCGAGTCCACACAGACCACAACTCTGAGCGGAGTGCGGGGATAAAAAATAAGAAACTGAAGTGCGGAGATGATAGCGGTCATTTCAGCCGAAAAGACGCAGAAGCCTAGTCCAAGATAGAAGCTTTTACATGTATTGAGGGAGGGTATGGAGAAGCCGGCCCCGGCCCGTCCATCCTCCAGCACGGAACCATCAGTATAGATTTGGAGATGATGTTGGTATTTAATTAACGACTCCCGGACCCGAGCCGCAAGCAAGTGGGGGTTGGAGGTCTTGCTGGTGCTACTTTCCTCAATGCTGACTTTGGCGGCCTCAAGAAGCCAAGGTGGCTGTAGAGGGACTGGTTTTGGAGCGACTTCCCCAAAGCCTGTATCTGGGGAATCAGTAATGTCACTGGTGTAGCTCGTTATGGATTCAAGCGTGTGGTTTTTCCTGCTAACTTTGAATTTGTCCCATTTCTTGTCTTTTACAAGGAAATGGGTGGCTGAGTTTGGGACGGTAAAGGTTCTGCTGACAAATTTGGACACTTGCAGCTTCCTGTGGTGAGCCAAGGGCAAGATCCCAGCCTCTGCATAGGCTGCACGTGTTTCGCAGTGAACCGGGACACCAAGCGCTAATTTGACTGCCTGGGAATCGATGGAGGTAAGCTTTGAGAGAAGCGATTGTGGGGCGGCGAAGTAGCACTCCTGACCATAGGAGAGCCTGGAGCGGACCAGGGCTTGGCAGAGATGGAGGAGGGTCTTTGTGTCTTGACCCCACGACTGCTTCCTTATTATTCTTATTAGGTTCAGAGCACTCTGGGCTTTTTTGATGAGGTAGTTTATGTGCGCATTCCAGCTTAAGTTCGGAGTGAAGATGACTCCGCTTCTCGTGCGTAGCGGGTTGCCACTTTATACCCGTTGCTGGGCCCAGTCTGGGACACTGGCGCGATTGGGTTGGTTACCGCTACTTATCCGCGCCCCGCGTGGCCGGGGCCGGCTCCGCCCACCCCGGGCCCCGCACACGCAACTCCGCCGAGACAGTGCACATCACTGCCCATGAGGCCCTGCAGAGACAACTCAACATAGATGAAAATGTGGCCCTGAGGGAAGAGTCCTAACTTCTCATGTGTCCCTGCAAAGAAAAGAAAACCACAAGCTCAAGGGTCCCTGCAGAAACTGCAGGCATAGATGCACATGAGTACCCGCGGATCTGGACGTAAATGTTAGCGTGGCCCTGAAGAGAGAAGAAATACAATTGCATCAAAGTCCCTGTAGCGATAAAAGGCATAGATGCACCCAGGTCCCCGCTGAAGGAGGCACAGATGTTCAGTCGTGTGTCTCTGCAGAACAAAGAAACATACATGCATAAACGGTTTCCCTGCAGAAACAAGAAATCCAATTGCATAAGATGCGTACATGCACACGGGTCTCTGCAAAGGGAGGCATATATGTCCAAATGTCCCTGCAGAAACCAGAAACAAGGGCACACTCCACATGCACATGTTGGTTATTTGGTATCTGTGTTACCAGTCCCAGAGTTGTTCACAGATTTACGGGTTTGAGTTAGAATGTGACGGCGGGCCCGGCTATTGAGTCACTTCTAAGGCTGTACCCTCCTTGTAATGTTGCATAATGTTTGGTCATCGGTCTTTGGGTGCTGAGCGGCCCCCGCGCCAACTGTTAGCATGTTCACGTTGCAAGTTCAAAGCTGGGCTTGAGATAGTGCATACGTGTGCGTGCGCGTCCTCATTTTCAGCACCCGTTATTGTACCTGTTTTTTCCTTCTCGTTCAGAAGTGATGTCCAGGCTTGTTTTGCCCTTGTGTTCAGTTCTTCTTGTTTGTCACGTTTCCTTGTGACTGTTTTTCGGCTTTGTTTCAGTGGTTGCCCCCGCTTGATTGACGTGTTCTGTCAGTGGCATTTTAGTCGGCCGCACGTCGTTTTTTGTTTGGTGTGTTTGAATCATTGCTTATGCATGATTCATTTCGGGCCCGGGTATCCGCATTTGTTCTATGCGTTAGGTAATTTGGATTCCCAAATTTTGTTGTGACTTTTGTGCGTTGTTATTGGTGGGGAGGTACACGTTGTATTACCGTCCGTTCGTGACTGTGTAGTTTCCTTCCTTGTTTTTTTTCCCCCCCGCGCGGTAGGTTCTGTCCATTTCGCTTTCGATTCATTGCGTTATTTCATTAAGGTTCTTTTCATGAGTCTCCTGTTCCGAGTGTGTTTATATAAAATGGTGCCAAACATCGCACACCAACGACACGTTCTTTTAGCCTGTTTGTTCTGTGCGTTCGGCGTTTTTGTTCGGTGACTCATAGAGCAGGAGAGTTAGATTCCATTCCCCCAATGTCCTGTGTTAGTGGGTTCTTTTTAACCCTATTTCATGTTTGGCAGTGCTTTTGGGAGTTTTTATTTTTATTAAACTTGTTTTTTTCCCGAGCGTGCCGTTGTTCTTTTTCCCAGTTGTTTCGGTTGTAGTTGGTTCGTTGGGATTTGGTTCATTGCGTGTGTTTGTTACCTCATTGCCTTGAGATTTTTTCTACGCGTTAGGTAATTTGGATTCCCAATTTTTTTGCGACTTTTGTGCGTTGTTATTGGTGGGGAGGTACACGTTGTGTTAAGTCCGTTCGTGACTGTGTACGGTTTCCTTCCTTGTTTTTTCCACCCGCGCGTTAGGTTCTGTCCATTTCGCTTTCGATTCATTGCTTTATTTCATTAACGTTCTTTTCATGAGTCTCCTGTTCCGAGTGTGTTTCTAGGCCAGTTTTTGGCGAGTTGGTCCGGTTTGGTTCATTGCGTGTGTTTGTCATCTCATTACTTTGAGATAGTTTTAAATCCTTGCGTCTTTTTATTGGCCGCCCCCACTGATTTTCTCCCCTAGCCGCTTGAGCGCCTTGTTTGTTAGTGTCCTGGCCGCCTCTTTGTGAACTACGTTTAGTTCGTTGGTCCAGTTTACGATTTTCTGTTTCGTAGGTGCGAGCAGGGTGGCCAAGGATGAGTTTGTTTAACTCTTTTATCTTGTTCTGCAGACAAGTTTGATCTTGTTCAGATCTTTTACGGTCCCCGTTGAAGCTGGCCCTCGACTTGAAGGTTATTTCAAATGCAGCTGCTGGGCGCCCGAACGTTCGTTCGTATTCCAGTCCGCTGTGGACTGTGACCCCGGAACCCGATATTTGGGTCTGGTGTGAATCATTTCACGAATCTGGTTAGGAGTGTTTTTTCCTTTTTACCTTTGCTATGGCTTTGTTGTACCTTTTCGTATTGTTTCTTCGGGCGGTTTGTTTGCCGCTGTTCAGCGCTGATATGGCCTGTGGGCGGCAGCGGTTATGTCAGCCCCGTTGTGTAATCGCTCGTCGGTCGGCGTGCATGAATCATGTTTGCGCACGCCCAGTTCCAATTCTGGTGTCTGCCGTTGTTGTACAGCTCTTTGTCGGGGGGGTGCGGGTAGCACTGTTGTTTGTTTTTTGCCGCACTTTTGTCCGTTGTTTTTGTTTTGCGGCATGTTTCACCGTGTTGGGTTATCAGTAAATTTGTTTCATTGCGTGTTGGCTTGTTTGCAATGGTGCCGCGTTCACTGTGCCGCTGGGCGTTAGACTCAGTGGTTCTCGCGCGTGGCAGTTTTTCCGCTTATAACTGGCCGCGTGGTCCCTTGTGACTGTGAGTCATCAGTGACCATTGTTGCTGGTGTTTGTTAATTGCGTCTTGACAGAATCTTTGGCTTTTTCCGATGTTACGGATTCTGGCCTGGGATTTTTGTCTTCCCTAGTGTTTTCTGAGTATGAGCTCTAGTGCGTCGTTCCGTTCCGTGTTGTTTCTTAGGTCGGCTTGTTTGCCTTCGCGGCTTAGTTGTGCGCTGAAAAGTTTCTCGTTCGTAGCGGGTTGCCACTTGCTGGGCCCAGTCTAGGACACTGGCGCGATTTAGTTGGTTGCCGTCACTTTTTCCGCGTCCCGTGCGGCCTGGGCCGTGGGCATCGCGTGGCCAGGGGCCGGCTCCGCCCAAACCGGGCCCTGCACACGCATCCCTGCAGAGACAACTGAATAAACATTAATGCACATGTGGCCCTGCAGAGACAAGAAACCTGGATGAAATGGCCTCTTGCTCATGCATTCCTGCAGAAAAGAAGAGACACATACATGCCCAAGGGTCAAACACCTGGATGCACAAGGGTACCTGCGGAAAGAGGCATGGATGTTAACGTGTCCTAGCAAAATCATGCATACGACTCAAAAAAAAAAAAAAAAGAAAAAAAAAAGACATGCACATGCACCAGGGGCATAGACGTATATGTTGGTCATCTGGTATCGTTATTGGCTTAGTTTCAGTAGTTGTCAGTGGCATTTTAGTCGGCTGCACGTCGTTTTTTGTTTGGTGTGTCTGACTCATTGCTTATGCATGATTCATTTCGGGGCCGGGTATTCGCATTTGTTCTATGCGTTAGGTAATTTGGATTCCCAGATTTTGTTGCGACTTTTGTGCGTTGTTATTGGTGGGGAGGTACACGTTGTATTAAGTCCGTTCGTGACTGTGTGGTTTCCTTCCTTGTTTTTTTCCACCCGCGCGGTAGGTTCTGTCCGTTTTGCTTTCGATTCATTGCGTTATTTCCTTAAGGGTTCTTTTCACGAGTCTCCTGTTCCGAGTGTGTTTCTAGGCCAGTTTTTGGCGAGTTGTTCCGTCCAGGCCTCAATGGTTTGCCTGTCAGTTTTGGGTCTTGAAACTGGGCGTCGTTTGTCTGGTGAGCGTGAGTTAGTCTCATATCACGCCTTGGTCCACGCGCTCTCAGTTTCAGTCTTGGCGTGTGCCGTTATCGTGGGCCCCGCGCCGTTATGCGCGTTTGTTTCGGGCGGTGTAATCAACGGTCCTTCGGATGTATATACTAACTGGTGCCAAACATCGCACACCAATGACAAGTTCTTTTAGCCTGTTGTTGGTGTGCGATGTTTGGCACCAGTTTATATACACACGAGGTCAGAGCGACCGGTCTATAGTCGTTTAGGGAGGACACTTTGGATTTTTTTCGGAACAGGAATGATGGTGGACCTTTTGAAACACTGAGGAACAGTGCACTGAGAGAGAGACATGTTGGAAATGTCAGTAAAGACGCCTGAGAGCTGGTCCGTCCGCACAGTTTCTGAGTAAGCCGCGTGGATAAATGTTATCTGGACCAGCAGCTTTCCTGCTGTCTAGACGCTGAACGTGACATGCATCTGACATCGACATCTAGAATCATGAAAGGTGGGTTCTCAGTATGACTCCTCTCCACGGAAGGAGGTGAGGTCGTATTCTTTTTGTCAAAACGACTATAAATGTCATTGGGGTGTCTGGGAGAGACGCATCTGTAACATCAACAGTCTTGGAAGCTGGTTTATAGTTTGTAATGTCTTTGAAGCCTTGCTAGATGTCCCTAGGGTTACTAGCTGCGATTTTCTGTTGTAGCCTGTCTCTGAAGTTGCGCTTGGCAGTCTAATTGCATTATGTACTGCATACCTGGCTTGTTTGTACCTTTCTTCCACTGTGGTGTCATCTGCAAATTTCAGAACTTTAGTACTGGCATGGCATGAAGCACAGTCATAAGTAAACTGGGGGTAGAACATGGGCCGGGAGAGCACACACCCCTGAGGCGCGGGGGTGCGACCAGTGCCCCAAAAACGCTGGCGACCAGCGACGAGACGCCTGCGACCAGGCGCTAGTAAAGCCATGCCTGCAATGTGTCATGTGTGACGTGTGACGGTTGTGTGACGGTAGTGTGCGACGGACGATGAACAAACATCATTATAGCCATTTGATCCTGTATCGGTTTTTGACCCTGTACCGATATTGGATGCGTGACATCAGTCCTATAACGATATTGGAGAGAGAGAGAGAGAATGATACTTTATTTCTCAAGGATGGAAACAATAGGCGCACAGGCCTCTTTTCATGTTTGTCCTTGCTAAACTACAACATTAAAACAAAATGTTAACAGCACAAAACAGGTCAGTTGTGTTAACATTCCGATACAAGTTCCAAAGTCGCTGAAGATTACACACACACACACACACACACAGCAAAATGACAGGGTCTTGGGTGGGTGGGTGGGTGGGTGGGGGGGGGGGTGCGATGTCACTAAAGTGTGTTTATAGAAAGCGACTGCACACTTATGATACAGCTACTCATGTGTAGGAATTTAGTGAGCAGGCAAAACACTACGACAAAGAGAGATATTATGTAAAAATTAACAAGTGCAAAATGGAGGACCACAGGAAATCATTGACATGGCTCTTTTGGACATATTATCTACGTTTCTTTCAAGTTTGCTCAGAGATGTATTTAAAAGCTTTCGTCCTAAACAATGGAAGATATGTCGTTTGCTGTATATGTGGAGGAAGTGAGTACGAAAGGCTGGAATTAAACAAGTCAATTCGGGGCCGTTAAATGACGAGACTGTTCCTCAAAGTGTTGTAAACCCTTTCGCTCTCAGTGAAAAGCTTAGCCAGGTAGAGGGGGGCTTTCCCGTTCAGTGCTTTGTGCATAAGTACGCACTTATTTAACGTAAGGTGTTGATGTAAAGGAAGGAGCTCTGTTGCCTGAACTTTTCCTCCAAAGTTAGAGAGGGGATTGGGAGGATCATTTTAACTGCGCGATTGTATAGAGAATTAATCCGCTTAAGGTTAGCCTTACTACAGCCGTCACAAATAGTAGATGCGTAGTCAGTGCGAGGTTTTATGTAGGAGTTGAAAAATAGCTTTCGTGTCTTAGTTGATTGATTGTACATTGCTTAACATCCCGACAGCAACAAGGCTTTCTCATGACGTGCCTGCACTGCTTGTGAAAAAAAAAACTAAACAGAACATTGAATGTATGTCGCCAGCCGGTCAAATACATTAAATAAACCTAACACATGGGGCCTAAATAAAGCTAAGACCATTTAGCAACACACATCCAATATCAAGAGCTACAGGCAGTGCAGACAGTAGGGAGAGTTTTAAAAAGGCAAATACAGGTGAATGGACAAAGGGTAGACAGAAACACATGCCCCAGAATAACGAGAAAAACCCACCCTGTGGGGCTGACCAGGGTGACCCTGGGAACTAAAAAATACCTAACCCCACCCAAGTCCCCCAGGGCAGACCCGGGTGGGGTTTTTCGTGTCTTAGTATCAATGATAGATTTTAATCTCGACAGTAAAAATAGCTTTGATAATGTTTTCCCTAGTTGTGTTAGATGGGGCAACCAGCACAGTTGGTCATCAACAATTACCCCGAGGAGGCGATATTCCTTGACTTGCTGAATGGGAACTGAATCAAAAGAGAGGCTAAGTGAATGGGGGCAGAGCTGATGCTTTTGGCGTGTTGTGATTAGCATGCTATTCGTTTTGGATGGATTAACAAGCATTTGATTATTTTTGCACCACTGTGAGACCTCCTGAAGACTAAGCTGAAGATTGCTTGATTTTTCAGGTATAGTTTTCCCTCCAGCGTGAAGAGTTGAATCATCGGCAAACATGTCACATTCGGTATTTGGATTGGATATATGAAGTGGAAGATCATTTATAAACAAACAGAAAGTAATGGTCCTAGTATGGATCCCTGGGGCATGCCATACTCAACACGCTTTTCAGAAGAGAAGGTAGCATTGATGTACACAGTTTGAATTCTCCCTATGATATATGAACGAAAGAATGAGAGTGTCCCTGGGCTGTTATTGTTAAAGTAGCAGTCTAGTTTCTCTAATAAAATTTCGTGGTTTATAAGGTCGAACGCTTTTTTTAGGTCTAGAAAGACAGCACCAGACATTTTGTTTCTGTTGATGTTGAGCAGCCAAGTGTCAATCATATGAACCAACGCAGTGTGACACGAATGTTTAGGGCGAAAACCAGATTGATATTTATTCAGGAGAGACTTTTCTTCCAGGAATTAGAGAAGATGTTTGTGTACATGCTTTTCAATAGACTTCGACAGAATAGATAATATGGATATAGGCCGAAAATTATTTGGATCAGATGCGTCTTTTGTTTCGGGTATAGGTACCACTTTAGATTTGTTGAAAGCCGCCGGAAAAAATAATATTTTGAATACTTAGGTTGTAAATATAGGTTAAGCTTTCCACAATGTATGGAAGAGAAAGTTCAAGGATAAAACCATTGATACCATCAATGCCAGCTGACTTTTTGTTCTTGAGACTAGAGATAAATCTGCCCACTTCATGTACAGCCATGAAGGGGATATTAAAAGCATCGCCCGCGGACAGTCTTTGCTTACAAAAGTCAGTAAGCTTCTGTGATGTGACATGTTCCACCTGATCCAAACCTTCAGCATGTAGTAAAGATTTCGGGGCTAAAATGAAGTGGTCGTTAAAAGCATCGGCTATAAGGCTGGCAGTCGTATTTGCAGAACAATTTTTACTATTGTTAGTTAGCAAGTTTAAAACTTTCCATATTGAAGACGGATTCCCGCCACGTATGGTTTTCTCTACCAGTGCTTTTTGTGCCTCCCGGATAAGGTATTTGACTCTGTTACGTAACCTTTTGAACTCAATAAAATCTTTGTCCCGCTTGACTCGATTTCTGGCTTCCATGGTTTGTTTAATCTCCTCCGTAATCCAGGTGGGAGGCTCACGGCACCGGAGCCCATATTATAAAACAGTGCCTATTATGAAACACCTTGCTCCCAGCGAAACGGAATAACTTTTCCAAATTCAGTCTGCCTGTGCAGTAATATAGAAACTCCACTGGCTGCAATACAAGAACGCATTCTGTATAAACTGTCCTGCATGTGCTTCAACTCTATCAACCTGACTTCTCCTGCCTATATCTCTGACCTACTCCATTTGTATACTCCATTTTGCACCCTCGGCTCTTCCTCTGACACACGTAAATTTTGCCTTCCCAATTTCAAATGTAAAACACATGGCGGTCGTGCCTTCTCCCATCTTGGCCCCACCACTTGGAACAGCCTCCCTGCCCCTGTCCGTAATTGTCAAACGCTCTCCTCATTTAAATCACTTCCAAAAACCCACCTCTACAACGCTGCCTTTCACTAGTCCATTTCCCTAGTCATGCACAATTCATCACCACTGTCACGTATGTGTGTGTGCGTGTCCGTATGTTGTGCGTGTGTGCGACGGTATGTTGTGCCTGTGTGTGTGCGTGTGTGCGACGGTATGTTATGCCTGTGTGTGTGTGTGTTGGCTGTTAGACTTTTCATTGTATCAGCGCTTAGAGCTACTTTTAGAATAAGCGCTTAACAAATCTCCTTTATTATTATTATTACTTCGGTGAGCCTTATTTCCGGTACAAGAATGTCAGGTGTGATGAAAATGAAAACATGCTGAGGAAATGCCATTTTTGACCCTTCTGCTTTTTATTTTTCGCCATTTTGAAACACCTAAATCAGCATTCAGTTTTGTGATTTAAAAAAAAAAAGCCACTCTTGTCATGAAGAGCAATCTTCGGACATCAGGTAACCAGCGGCGTTCGTTTGGTTCTCTTTTTGTTGTTTTGGAGGTAGGCATTTTCCTCGAGAGGTATACTGTTCCTAATATGAAACACAAACTTTTTAACAGCACCTAATAAGAAACGTGTTTCATATTTAGAACAGAGTTTCGTATAAGGAGCAGTGTTTGTCTAGCGTATATATCGGAAACCATCCAGCCAGTTTGTTCCAAATTTCAGATGTTGATACTTTTTCTCAATACAGAGTATCCCACACCAGGATCATGTCACTTTCATCAAGGTCAAGGTCACAACGGCTACATTTACTATCTAAGCCTCTTTTCCAAAATTGGAAAAACTAAAAAAAAAGTCAAACTCAAGCATTTCTAGTCTTTTGAACTCACAAAGACATACTGACACACCTTCACTTTTGTGTTTCATTGTGGAATGCGCATAACAACTTAAACTTCAGATCGTCATCTGAGTGTTTTGCAACATAAAACAATGTTCTATACACTGAGTGATGTATCACAGCTGTTTCAAAACATTTCTCAAAGGCAGTTGAAATATATGACTGGTATATTGTTTAACAAGCAAAACCAAACCATGTGAAACTGTATGTGCATGTGTGTGCTAGGGTGGGGGAGCTGACATGTTTTAATCGAATGAAACATCTCACAATTACAAGAAGTAAGTTTCTTTTATTCCAGATGTAAACAAATGCAAAGGGGGCAGTAAACAGATAGCCAGTTTGTGCGCCTATGCACTGTGCTAATAAGAAATTGCACTTTTATTCAAATCCATGAAACAAGTCGCTTTAAAAGGAAACGAAAAGAGGATTTTAAAGTCATAAGCATCGATTATAAGCACTTTGCTATATGTTATGTTACAAACTGATATAAATTATGCAGCAAAACAAAATGAAGCACAACATCTTAAAAAAAACGTGTTTACAAGTCCATGTCAAAACCTGATGAACACAACACATGCAAATGAGAAAATTTTGCAGCAAACTAAAAACATGATTAAGGGCCAAATTTTGCATAGGTATTGGAAATATGACATACTGCAGCATGTAATAAATGCATTCAGTCAGCAACAGGTATTCGGACTGATGATGGCCAAAGTCGGCCCAGAAATGCATGGGCTAATTACACAGGCTGTACAGAGATTCTTTTAAATAGTGTTAATGCTACCAAAAAACATTATTAAAACAACAAACAAACAAACAAGCAAGCAAACAAAGACTGATCAAGTTGAATGAAAAATACAATTGCTGTCAACGGACATACATGTATTGTAGCTCAGTTTATATGCTGTCAATCGGTGCAATCAAATTAGTACCATATTTTCTCTTAACCCATTTAGCCCTGAGTCCCTACAGCAGGAGATGGATTGACCATGATAATTCAAGGGTAGTGCCAGATTAGCTTGGTGTCTGAAGGCACCAAGCTAATCTGGCACTACCCTTGAATTATCATGATCAATCCATCTCCTGCAACTGGTACATAGTCATTAGGCAACACCTCCAAAATTTAAGAAATGGGACCTTGGGGCTAAAAGGGTTAAGCATGTGCAAAATACTGTACACTGGACAGAGTAAACACAAAACATAATTAGGTGTTTTCAACAACACAAGAGTCACTGTCCCATGGGGACTGTGTACAGCAGTGCGACCACCATTATTAAGGATCACCTGTCATTAAAACGACCTCCTCCATGTAATAACAGGTTGATAGTCCTTTATAAATGTTCTTAGCGTGACTTGCAGCTATGCTGGACAAAAGGGTTAACTTTTACTGATAAAGTTTGAATGTCATAAAATGAAATACTTTTCTGCTGTCCTCCTCAACTCATTCGCGGCCAGCTGCATCCGGATGAGGCTGGCCGCAAATGAGTTAATGTATAGAACAGTTCTTCCATAACACACCAGGGGCAGCAGAAAACCTATGTGATGTGTAAAGGAAAGCAAATTTTAGACAACATTGATCACCCATTGCATCAGCAAATCTTAGAAATCCAAGCCCACAATGGAGAAGATGGCTTTAAGTCGATGATTTTGATGGCTGCAGCCGCCTAAATCATTAACCCATTTGGCCCAAACGCCCTAAAGCAGCAGATGGATTGAAAATGATAATTCAAGGGTAGTGCCAGAATAGTTTGGTGCCAAGCTAATCTAGCACTACCCTTGAAATATTATGGTTGAGCCATCTCCTGGAACTTGTTCATAGTTGTTAAGTGACACCTCTAAAATTTGCAAAACGCTATCACAGCTGTAGGGGCTCATGAGGATCTAGGCCTCTTGCAGTTGGACCACTTTCACTTGTTTTCTGCCATGAAGGGAATAAGTATCTGTGCTCCTTCTCACAATCCCCTGTCCACTGATACATTAGTAAAGCAATGAGTCTGGTCATGCATATTATTTATCGTCAACCCTACAATCCCACCCACCACTGGGGAAACAAAGAAATCAAGAATGCATGCTCGTCTCACCAGCTCTTATTTTCTCAAGTCTCTTTGCTCCAACCTTGACACTAACCCTGCAACATAACAATATAAAAACAAAACTATAAAAAATATAATGTAAATAACAAATCTGCATACCACCAATGATAATGTTCTCACACTGTTTGGTCTATTGTACTGAAAGTATGATAGATTATTGAGATGGGTCGTGGTAGGGCATGTTCAGAAGAATGTAACATCTTTCCCATGACATCATGGGCTGGTAAGCCTCAAACTCTGATAAAGCAGTAACACGATAAAAACATGTTCACATCTAGCTACACTAACTGCTTTTGGCACCAAATGCTTTGTGCACCGGTATTTGTGGGCGTGTCTGTATGTAAATGTAACTCTCTCTGGTGTTGGTGTATTTACAAACTTCAAAATTTAGGATGTATTTAACCCATTCAACCCCAAGGCCACATTTTCCAAATTTTAGAGGTGTCACTTAACTATGAACACGTTCCAGGAGACGGATCAACCATAATAATTAAAGGGCAGTGCTAGATTAGCTTGGCGCCATCAGGCGCCAAGCTAATCTGGCACTACCCACGAATTATCATGGTCAATCCATCTCCTGCCGTAGGGCGTTGGGGCTAAATGGGTTAAGAGAGCCTCTGAGGATACTGATATTGGACTGCTCATTGAAGAGAAATGGCCATTTTGAAAGAAAGTAGGCTGACCTGCATTAGAGTCCACATGTTTATTATATTCTCTTCAAAATGTATATTTAGTTTGGTAATACGTTAGCCAGCATTGACCCTATTTAACTTTTTCAGTGAAAATTAATTTATTTTGGGAAATACATCAACAATGGAAAATGGCTTATGTCGATCAACAAAATGCAAAATACACTTGGAAAATGCTTACGACTTCACATATGACAGACTTTGGGATGAAATCCTTTTTTTTGTCATCATTTGAAACACCAGATGTACAGAAATGTATGGCATAACAGCAGATATTTTAACATATTTTAATAAACTTTATTCCCAACACCCTACAGCAGGAGATGGATTGACCATGATAATTCAAGGACAGTGCCAGATTAGCTATGGCACTACCCTTGAATTATCATGGTCAATACATCTCCGCCAATTGGCACATGGTCATTAGGTGACACCTCCAAAGTGCCGCCGTGAGGTTATATAGGTTCATAAAATACAAATTGAAATTCACGGATAGGTCATTATCATGCACTCTCATACATCAAGTGATCAGATATAATGCAGACAAGTCCCTGGTTCTGAAGTTGACACCCGTTGAGCATGAGGCCCTCGAGGCACACCAACCTTTGAAGGCCTTCGGGCACAGATGGGCATAGGCCATCTAAGGCTGGCCCAAGGGCCATTTGTGTTCCGTGTGCTTTTTTTGTGTTACAAACTTTAACTAGATTAGCACCCTGCTAATGCAATAATGAACAGATAATATGGTCTAACACATAACTCCTAGCTATCATGACATACATTACTATGTTCCATAAAATCCATGAAACAAGAATGGCAAAGCCATTATGGCTCACGTGTATGACCGACCCTCATAAGTATGACCTTTGTGACCATGCCTTTCTGACAGGACACTGAAGTGATCTAGTGTTAAAGTGTCTTAACTCATTCTACCCCAATACGGAAATCCCCAAATTTTGAAGTTGTCCTCTGAAGACCTTGTTGCAGTGCAGGACACAGATCGACCATGATAGTTCAAAGGTGATGCCAGAATAGCTTGGCGCCCATAGGCGCCAAGCTATTCTGGCATCACTCTTGAACTACCATGGTCGATCTTTATTTTGCTGTGGTGTGTCTGGGGTAGAATGAGTTAAAATAAGTAAAGTCTGGCTTTTGTACACAAGAAATCCATGTTTTCTTCAAATGTATGCATTTTTTCACACATTTGTCAACTCTCTGTAACCACTGACCTTTGCGAGGGGTCAACAACATTAGTATGCATAGAAAGGTCTCATTATCAGCTACCCTTGTGCCAAATTTGATTAACAAGTTTGCAAAAACTTTGATAAAAACCAAAATTCTGGTAAAAAATTTGCATTTTTCACACATCTGCCAACTCCGTGACCCTTGACCTTTCCAAGTGGTCCTCCAAGTTAGCACACATAGAAAGGTCTTACCGTCAACATGACAGACAGACCATGGGCGACAGACAGACAACTGATGGCCCAGTACATACAGATTTACTTTTGCAATCGCATGTGAGCCAAAGAAGATAGATTATTATTATTACCACTTCGCCAAAGGAGGGAGATACTGGTTGAGGTAGAGGTAGGAGAGCTCTGGTTGCATGCTGATCCAAACCTCATCCAGCTGGTTGGCCATGGCAATGGCTATCAACCATGAACACCGGCTGGTTGCCATGCGGTGGTCAGGAGGTTTCATGTCCACTCCCAACTCCTGTGAATGAGACAATGAATTGATATGATGAAAAAGTGATGAGATGAGATTCCACGGCTGCACTTCCCAAATTTTGTAAGTGTTATACCTAATAACTGTACCAGATTCAAGGGTGGTACCAGATTAGCTTGGCGCCTGAAGGCGCCAAGCTAATCTGGCACCACCCTTGAAATATCATGGTCAATCCATCTTTTGCTGTCGGATGTCAGGGCTAAATGGATTAAATTGTTTCTGCATTATTATTCCTCTCACAATATCTCTTTGTTTTTGACCAAAGACAGTGGGAGATTGATCCATCATGAAAGCCTAAGGCTGTAAAGCACCACCCAGACAGCATACTTACCCCAAAGCTATCACAGTCAGTCTGAATCCCCATATCATGTATGCAGTGTGTGCATGATTAAAAATGTCCCACATTTGTTTCTGTAAACAAATATGTAGCTTCCCAGCTCAGCCAGCAAACTTTCCTTGGGTTACCACTGACTGTAAATGGGCCATGCATGGCTATGTGTGGCCAACTATGCCTAACATCAGCCCAAGGAAATTTTGCTCACTGGGGAGGTTCCTGATACAGTAGAACCTCCTATGAGCGATCACCCCTGTTACCAAAAAACACCAAACAACCAATAATGGCAAAGCCCTTAAGGCTTGCACGTGCCTGACTGATCCACATAATTAATCCAAACAAAAAAAATGCCTATCAGCATAAAACAATGGCCAAAACTGCATTACTTCCACATACACACGATGAAATTCCACTGAGGAATCCAAAATGAACATCAATGTAACAAGATTTACTCATTCCGAAAAATGTGTCACTCGTTCAACTGTTTAATTTCTTTATGTGCTTGGCGCTTGTTTCAGAATGTACAGCGTATGACAAAGGATTAGATATATGCGTACCTGTCCAATTTGGCCAGTCAATGCATGTCGGTACAGGTTGGAGAAGACAGGTCCTGGGCAGACCACTGACACAGTGATGTTTTCTTGGTAGACCTCCATTCGCAAAGTATCAAACCATCCCTGCAAGAGTAAAGCAAACAGAGAACTTGTAACACCCTTGTGCATGCAGCCACCAATACTGAGAACAGTATTGGTGGATGCTTGCATAAAAGGGTTAAAGGACATGCAGTACTTCAACTGCTCAATTGCCAGACAACTATGGTTATGACGCGGATGAAAATGTGTGGTCAAACTCACATGAAGTGCATGCTTTGATGTTGCATATGACCCAAGTCCAACCAAACCTGCACAGAAGAAAATGTCTCCTTTAAAGCCACAATTTGTCATTATAATCATGTAACAAGAATGACAAAGCAGTCCAGGCTCTCGTGCATGACCAATCCACATAATTAATGACCTTGTGACCTTGACCTTCCAACAAGTCATTGAAATAAGCTAGTGTTCAAGTGTTATAACATAAGAAAGGGGTTGGCATTGGCAAAATCCATGTTTTCTCAAAATTTATGCATTTTTAACTTTTGTCAACCTCCCATGACCCTTGACTTTTTGATTACAGGTAGTGAACCAAAGTAGTATGCATATTTAAGGTCTTATCATCAGCTACCTTTCTGCCAAATTTGGTTGACAAGTATTGCAAAAATCCTGATAAAAACTAAAATTCTAAAAAAAATAGACATTTTTCACATTATTTGCTGATCTCTTGTGACCCTTGACCTTTCCAAGAGGTCATCCAAGTTAGCATGCATAGGAAGGTCTTACCATCAGGTATCTGTACGAGGTTTGGGATGGAAGTTGTACATAGTATTTGAGGAAAAACATTTTTTGTCCAAAAATTAATTTTTCTCTAAAATGTATTTTTTGGAAAAATACTTACCGATGACATTACTAATTGGAACTTTCGCTTAACTCATCAATTTTAGCCCAAAAACTTACTGTGTCCCTCATCCTAGGGGAGGCAATCACTGGGGTGCCATAGTCCAGACACCCCGAGTGGCCTCCCGTACTACCGTATCCGGTGGCGCACTCACCCTTTCCCGCCAGTGACTGAGCCTTAGCATCACTGCAGCAAGCGGGGTAATAATAATAAATAATAATTACGGTATTTATAATGCGCTTATCTTATAATAATTATAACTCTAAGCGCGCACTCACAACTCGCGCACGCATGCGCACGCTTTAGACAATGACTTGCGTACCACAAACAGTGGAATACATTACAACGGTCAGCTTGGGGTGGGGAGTGTGGTGATATAGTGCTAAAACTGTTGAAAGAGGTGAGTTTTGAGGGCGGACTGGAAGGAGGAGAGAGAGTGTTTCTGGCGGGGAGAGAGAGTGGGAGAGTGTTCCAGGTGGATGGACCGTAGACGGAGAAGGAGCAGGGGCCGAAAGTGTTAAGTTTGGTGCGAGGGATGTGGAGGCGGAGAGGGTCAGAGGCAGAGCAGAGGGAGCGGGAAGGTGTGTAGGGGTGAAGTAAGTTGGAGAGATAGGCAGGAGCGCAGTTATTCAGGGATTTGTAGCAGAGAGACAAAATTTTGTATTGGATGCATTGGGGGATGGGGAGCCAGTGAAGGAGTTTGAGCAGGGGTGTGACGTGGTCGGATTTTTTCTTTCTGAGGACGAGGTGGGCAGCATTGTTCTGAACGCGTTGGAGAGTGAAAATGGTGGAGTGAGGGAGGCCGGAAAGGAGAGAGTAGTCGATGCGAGATAAGATGAGAGAGACAGGAAGTTTGGTGGCAGCTTCGGTAGTGAGGTATTTTCTGATCTGACTGATGCGGCGGAGGTGGAAATAACATGCCTGGGCCGTGGCGGAGACGAAGCTGGTCATGGACAGAGAGCAATCGAGGATAACGCCGAGGTTCTTGGCCGAGTCAGAGAGGGCGATGGGGGTGCTATCGAGTTGAAGGTGGAGAGAGGGAGGGAGCTGGGAGAGTTTCTGGCGAGTGCCTACCAGCATGGCTTCCGTTTTGTCGTCGTTCAGTTTTAGCTTGTTTGCTGTCATCCAGTTTTTCACGTCTTCATAGCAGTCAGCCATGCGAGTCAGTAGTGACTGAGTGTTGTCGAGTTTGTCTTTGTCTAGCAGTTGTGAGTCGTCAGCGTAGAGGTGGTGGTGTATGCGGTGAGACTGGATGATGTTGGCCAGAGGAGAGGTGTAGAGTGTGAAAAGGACCGGGCCCTGGACAGACCCCTGTGGAACTCCGCAGGAGAGCGTGACTGGGTTGGAAGAGACGCCGTTGATGGTGACGGACTGCTGGGGTAGGAGGGAGGGACCTCTGAGTAATGTCATCAGTAAGTATTTTTCCAAAAAATACATTTTAGAGAAAAATTAATTTATTTTCTCAAATCATTACCGATGACATTACTAATTGGAAAAATTTGCGAAAAGGAGGAGGGTGCCGCTAGTTTGGAACCCTACCCAAAGCCCGTGAAGTGAGCGGACTATCGAGGCCCCTCCCAACGCGCCCACTCCCGACAATTTTAGCTAGGCATACCTATGGCACCTGAGGCACCGGGAGGGAGAGCTGTGCTGCCGAGATGTCCCCCACAAGGCCAAGATTGGTGCGCTGGCCGGAGAGGTCTCTTAGGTAGAAGCGGGTGAAGGTAGACTCAGCCCGCCAACCCGCGGCTGCCACAATGTCCCTCACTGCACAGTTTCGGTCAAAAGCGATACTCGCTGTCACTGCTCGGACTTCATGAGCCCAGATGCGCATTGTTTTCCCTTGTTCTGGGGCGAGCTCTTTGTATGCTGAACGGATCACCCAACGTATCCATGACGAGATGGTTTGTGCCGAAATGTCTCGTCTGCCCAGAGCCAAGGGTAGGAAAAGGCGTGAACGCCCTTGTCTTAGTGGCTTCGTTCTGTGCAGATACACTCTAAGGGCCCTGACAGGGTCCTCTAGGCTTGAGTCCCGTGTCTGATCCATCGCCCTGTTGTTGAACTGTTACGACTTGTGGGGTGGAAGTAGGAACGTGGTTCTTAGACAAGAAGGCAGGGTCTGTCAGCAGCTGAACAGATCCGTCGGTCCTACGTTGGAGACGGGCGGGACGTACCGAAAAGGCATGGATTTCGCTAACCCTCGAGGCTGTGGCAAGTGCAAGGAGGAAATAGGTCTTCCTGGTAAGATCTCCCAACCGTGCTAAAGGTAGAGGCTCGAATCTCTCAGAGTTGAGCCAGGTGAGCACCCAAGACAGGTCCCAGCATGGAACCAATGAGCATGAGGCTGGGCGTTGCAGATCAAGGTGTCACATCAGATCTGCCAAATCTTTGCACGCTCCCAAATCTGGCCATCCCCAGGTGTCTGTACATGTAACCCCGGATGGTCATGGGAGCCAACTTCTGTCTGAAGAAAAGCCACAGGAAGAACTCGGCCAACTGGGGGATGGTTAGGTCCGTGGGAGAAAGTCGCTCTGCGGCGCACCAGGACTGGAGCATGCACCACTTTCCTTTGTAGACATTACGAGTTAAGACCCTTATGGTTGCAGACATTGCCTCCACTGCAGCACCTGAAAAGCCTCTAGCTGTGAAGGCTTGCCGGACAATCTCCAAGTGTGTAGCATCAGTCGTTCCAGGGCACGGGTGGAACAGGTGTTGCCTTGGCTGCTTGAGCATCATACTTGGAGTGGGAAGTACCAGAGGAGGGTCCGTCATGAGGGCCACGAGATCGGTGGTCCAGCTCTTGGACCAGCTGAACGGGGTGACTAGTATCAGTATCGTATTGCTGTCCCAGAGTTTCTGAGTGATCTTTGGTACCAGCACTGTGGGAGGAAACGCGTACGGAGTCCTTCCGACGGTATGGATAGCACGTCTATGGCCCAGGCTAGTGGATCCGGAACGGGGGAGGCGAATAGAGGAAGCTTGTTGTTCCATCTCGTGACGAAAAGATCGATCATCGGTGTCTCCCAACACGCACAGTAGCTGGAAGATATCTGGCCGAAGAGACCACTCCGTGTGTAACATCTGGCCCCGACGAGAGCGAGCATCTGCTAGAATGTTGAGGTGTCCCGGAATGTGTCGTGCCCGAAGGGTAATGCCCCGGTCCCTGCACCACAGAAAGACTTGATACACGAGTCTGCAGAGGGAGGGTGCGCGCGTTCCCCCTTGGTTCTGAATGTAGGCTATGACTGTCGAGTTGACGGAGAGCACCAGCACCTCGTCTTGCGCTAGTCGATCTTCTCAAGCAATGAGAGCTAGCCACACCGCTTTCATCTCCAGCCAGTTGATGTGTCTGCCTATTTCTACCTCTAACCAACTGCCCAAGGTCGTGGTAAACTGCGGTAGCAGGTGGGCTCCCCAACCTGAGTTGCTCGCATCCATGCAGACAGAAAGTTGAGGAGGAGGGGAGAAGAGGGGAATCCCCGACGCCAGCCAGGTACTGTCCGCCCAACGCTGCAGATGAGACTCCACTAACTCCGTCACCAGGCCTAAAGTCGCTAGATCGCCCGAGGAGGGGCGCCAGGGTAGGAGCAGGTGAAGCTGAGTCGGTCGCGCATAAAGTCTGCCTAGAGGAAGAAGATCCGCTGCCATGCTTAGCAGGCCTAACAGACGAAGCCAGGCCCTGGCCGGAAGAGTTTCCGCGCGTAGAGCTCCAAGTGAAGCTTCCATTACAGTCTGAATCCTTCCCACCGGCAGTCTTACTCGATTGAGGTCGGTCAAGAATTCCATACCCAGGTGTACAAACCGGCGCGATGGTACCAAATCGGACTTGCCTCCATTGACTAGGAATCCCAGTTGACTGAGTAGCGCGAGCAGGACATCTCGGTCGGTTTCCAAAACGCACGCCATCTGGTTCCGTAACAGCAAGTCGTCCAGGTAATTGGACGTCGGACTGGAAGCTGCTTGTTGGAACCTTGCCATCATGCCGTCCACAATCCTGGTGAAAACCCAAGGGCTGAGGTTCAGTCCGAAAGGTAGGGCCCGAAACTGGTAAACAATCCCATGAAAGGCGAAGCGTAGGCAGAGCTGCCAACCCTTACGGAATTTCCGTAATTTGTTACTGAAATTGGTTTTGGTTACGGAATTACGGAAATGCGTTATTTTTTTACGGAAATTTAATTTGATTATTATTATTATTTTATTTATTAATTTTTTTTTTTTGCTCTGGCGCATATGCAGATATTCGGCTTTGCGCGCCAAACCGATCACGCGCATAGCTCGTGACGGAAGACAACTTAATAACCAATCAGTGCTCGCATTGTATTTTTTAGCAGCCAATCGTATTCTGTGTTCTGTGTTGCAAAGATGTCGGTGAAGCGAAAGTGTGGTGCAGGTAGCAGTGGTGGGGAGATAAACAAAAGAAAACGCGTTTCAGAGGTAGTTACATAGATAAATACCCATGCATCAAGCCTACAGTAAAACCGGATTACGTGAGATGTGATGTTGTTTGTGCGAATTCGACATGGAGGATTTAATGATGTTCAGCGCCGGGCCAATGCGAAGGCTTCTTAGTACACTACATTCCGCGAGGTAATTACTGAAGTTCCTTGGAAAATTACGGAAATTCTGATTTTCCATTACTGAAATTAAGTTTGGGGGTTGGCAGCTCTGCGTAGGTAATGCCGCGATGCCGGATGGATGGGAATGTGCAGATACGCATCCGCTAGGTCGAGGCTCACTGTGAAGTCCTGAGGACGCACCGCTGCCCTCAGAGCTCTGGATGTCTCCATCTTGAAGTGCGGAGCCGCAATGAATTTGTACAGAGCTGAAAGGTCGATGATCTGCCTCCATTTCCCACCTGGTTTCGGGATGAGGAAGAGATGACTGTAGAATGCCGGGGAGTCGGAACGCAGAACCACTTCTGTGGCCTCCTTCTGTAACAGGGCCGCCACTTCGCCCAACAATGCTGCCACCCTGTCTTGTTCTGTCGGTACTCACGTCCAAAGAGATCCTCAGGCCCTCCGTAACTGTTGAGAAAATCCAAGGGTCGTCCGAAAACAGCTGTTTCCACGCTCTGCTGTGAAGAGCTAGCCTCCTGCCGACTGGAGACCCAACAGGAACCGGCGGGAGGACTGGGACAGGTCAGTGACCCTGGCCATGCCCTCGCTGTCGAGAGCCTCTGGACCAGGTAGTGGAGGGTGTGGGGAAGGTACGCGAACGTGCCGGAAGGGAAAAGGCCCCGCCTCGGCCTCGGGACGGTCGGCTGACAAAGCGTGCGGCGACCACTCTAGCTGGAGCCGGCCAAAGATCATTGGGGGTCTCCCGTACCATCTGCCAAGTAGGTTCGAACAGCAGACTGCCCCCCCCCCCCCCCCAAGGGCGCCTGCCGCAGTTGAGACTTCACTGAAGCTGGAGGAGAAGGGCACCGTCTCAGGAGCTTGTCCCGTCGCAACAGGTCACAGTTGGAAGCCACCGCCATGGCGTTGACCGAAGAATGGAAGGCCGTCCTGTTCGCCACCACCAGCATTGAGTGGATCTCTGACTCTCTTAGGGGAGCTGAAGCTTCAAGGTCCCAGGTGTTCTCCATCCTCCTGACCACCGACTGCGTTGCCAAATCCAGGAAACTGGTGCATGCCAGGGAATTCCGTACCAAGGAAGCCACCTTGTCCAGTCTTACCAACAGGGAACGCTGGGGAAGTCCTGTCTGAATGAAGGCATCCTTTTCCACCGCCGGGAGAGTACAGCCAAACGCCTGGGAGTGACTCGCATACCACTGTTGATGGAAGGTAAGGTCGATCCCCTCCGGCCATCGTCTGTCCGAGAAAAGCCCCAAATCCGTCCATGCGAAGATGTGCTGAAAACGCCTCTGCGAGGTCCCGGAAACCAACCGGTTGGGGTAGAGATTTGATGCGCTTGGCGTGCCATCACAGCAGCCTTCCTCTTCACAGGCGGAGACGAAGGGCAGTGTTCCGGCGAAAGAAAGGCAGCGTTGAGGCAAGCCGCTTCATCCAAAGCAGAAGTAGAAGATATCGGCGCCGTGTCCACAGAGATGTTGGAGATTGGAGAACCCCGTCCAGGTGAAGTCGGTGCGTCGTCGTTGTCGACTCCCAGCACTAACACCGAGTCCTCCGGATGAAGACTGAGAGCCTCCTCTTCATCTGCCGCGTGCTGCGAAACAGAAGAAGAAGTAGGTCCGAGCGGCGACCGGAACGAAGTCTCCGCGGACGTCTGTAATCATGGGCCGCGGAAAGTCCATGAGAGCTGCTTTGGTCCTGCCGGGAAGTTGTCTCCGTCCACCGGCTGTCCCCCGAGCGGTCCCTCTGCTGTTGTCGAACCTGCGTCTCCTGAGTAGAGCGACGGCTGCCGAACCGGTCCGAGGATCTGCTGCACCTAGCTGGAAACTCTGAAGCCTATTGCCGCGGCGAAGTCCTTTGGAGCAAGACGCTTGAAATGGTCCTCTGATCCGACGATGAAGAGCGGGAAGATGAAACGTCAACACGATTACGATCTCTGCCATGAGTAGACTCCATACGCTGTGACCAATCCTCTGATCGCGAAGATCGAACACTTTGGTATGTCTGTGCTTCGGGGGTCTGCCGTCTATTAGGTCTCTCAAAACGACGGCTCATCGAACTGACCACACTCATCCCCTCCTGAAGGAGGCTATCATCGCCGGTGGATCGCCTGCGGTGCCACTCTCTATCTCGGGACCCCGACATCTTACTCTGTGGCTTATCATGTCGGCGTCTTGATATCCGATCCCCCTCCGAGAGAGGTCCCGAAGGTGTGACCCTGTCCAGGCACTGGTCCGGCATACGGCAGTAGGGCGCTCTCAACTCCGAGGGGGGGGTCCCCCACTTCTGCTGCCTGGGTTTTCTGATTGCCAGGAGGGGGGTCCGTGAGACCCAACGTAATGTCTGTGGGGGGACCGAGCTCTCAAAGGCCTCACTTGTAAATTATAGGGTGGCAATCCCCTGCCTGGCCTATTCCCTTTTTTGTCGGTTGAAAGGTGTAATTGAGCTCTTGGTGCTGTGCGGGATGGCAAATCCCATCGGCTGCTATAAGGCTCAAGCGTCCGCGTAGGACGAGGCAGCTCTGCATGAGGCACCGGTGGGGGCAACAGGACCCTCTTTTGCGCCGACAAGCACACGATGTCTGATATTGCATTTCTCTGCTTAACATTCAAGGCTGCAGAGGCTCCCTTGCATGCTGGCCTTTCTCGCCTGTAAAAGGCCCAAAGTCGAGACCAAAGCTCTTCCTTCCAAGTAGTGCATAGAGCGCATGGTCGACTGGAGGAACAGCCTGAGCAGGGTAGACAGACATCATGTACATCACTAGGCCACTGGAATTCGCCACACAGGGTGCAGGTCCTCACCTGAGCACTGTAACATAAGACAGACAAAGGCCTTGTGAGTGCTCGGAGCCTGGAGGGTCCGAGTTCCCGACCGGTCACGTACATGCAAATTCGAAAATTCGGAAAATGCTGTCGCCCAGTCAAAATGCCAGCTGAGGCAGTAACCGAAGCTTTACCTGTCCATGTCTTGAACACAGAACCACACAAGCACAGAATAATATCCTCTTTCTTTATTTTTCTTTTCCTTTCCTTTCATAGAACCAAGAATCACAAAAAGTAGAGTTCACACAATCCAAGGTTGGAGCACGAGGTGCACACGACCGGCCTAACTGAGCTAAGTGAAGTCACTGGCGGGAAAGGGTGAGTGCGCCACCAGATACGGTAGAACGAGAGGTCACTCGTGGTGTCCGGACTATGGCACTCCAGTGATTGCCTCCCCTAGGATGAGGGACACAGTAAGTTTTGGGGCTAAAATTAATGAGTTAAGCGAAGGTTCCAATTAGTAATGTCATCGGTAATGATTTTGAGAAAATAAATGGCAATTCGTTACCTATTTCCTGATCAGTTGTGACCCTTGACCTTTACGAGGGGTCATCCAAATTAGTCTGCATGAAAGGTCTTACCATCAGGTATCTCTGTACCAAGTTTGGGTTTGAAGTTATAAATAATATTTGAGAAAAAAATATTGTCAAAATATGGCTATTTTTTAAACCTATTTTCTGCGCTCTCATGCTGCTTGACCTTTTGGATGGGTCAACAAAATTAGTATGCATAGAAAGGTCTTACCATCAGGTATCTTTACACCAAGTTTGAGTTTGAAATTGTGAATAGTATTTGAGAAAATATAAATTGTCAAAATATGACAATTTTTTACCTATTTCATGATCTCCTGTGACCTTGCCCTTTAATAATAAGAATAATAATTACGGTATTTATAATGCGCTTATCTTATAATAATTATAACTCTAAGCGCGCACTCACAACTCGCACACGCATGCGCACGCTTTAGACAATGACTCACGTAACACAAATAGTGAAGATACCTTCAGCGTATAGGATGCTCATCGGTCATTGACGCATACAAATTTAAAATGACGCCTTGCTCTGTCAGTGAGCCGGTCATATGACTTATTCAGTTTTTAGACAGTCACTGATACCCGCGCCGAGTTAGTTGGCCTGTACAGAGAGAGAGAGGGCTATGGCCAGCTAGCATGATGCTCTAGTGCACTGTAGGCCTACACAGTCGGTCCTCAATGAACAGAGTGCATCCTAAAAATTAGGGAGGCGGGAGGCCAGCTGCCAACAGTGATGGGTGACAATTGCCCCCTCTCTCGAGCAAATGTGAACAATACTGCAAGCATGGGCCCTGACTAGGTACACGGTCCAACATGATGCAAAACGCTTTCCGCCTGTAAGAGGCATCATCCTCATCAGTCCCCAAGGCTGCATTAACTCTAAGTCTCTTGTTGGTCTCATTGACGCTGATTTTGATCCACGGAGTCGGTATGAGGGTGCCGCAGCGGACTGGGTCTAGATGTCTGTAGCCAGTTTTTTTCCACAAAGTTCAGCAGTTCACGTATTCATAATAGATGTGTATAGAAGCAAAGGCAATGGCTTTACTGTTGTCAGTGCTGCCGGTTTGTAATTTTTGCAGAAATATGCGTATTTTTATATGATGTCCAAAATTTTGTAACGTAAGATGTTGTAATTGATGTACAGTGGTCTCTCGTGCTCACTGACACATAATTTTTATTTATAACCTTCGTTCTTATTTCATGGTTACACAATCAGTAACTGAATCTTGCTTGTTCACGTCTTGTAGTTGAAGTCCACATCATGTAATTACTTGTATACTGACAACCACAATCTGTTTCTTGCTTTGTTTGTTGTTTTCAAGGAGAGGGCAGAGGGAGGGGGTGTCTATGACAATTTGACAAAAATGTGTTGTGGTTGGTGTCCTGGACACTAAAGCTTGAAATCAGTTCTGCCAAAAAACTGGTTCTTGTTGCTGAAAACCAGTGTGCTCTTCACTGTAGCACAGTAATTCAGTGCTTGCACGTACATGTTTAATGAAAAAAACATATGTAATGGAAGTCATTGAATGCAAACCTGATTACATTAGATTGCAAAATAGCAAAAAAGAAATAAAAATCCGAAAATGCCAAATATACTTGCCGTTGGTATTTATACACCAAGTATAACACGTATAGTTGGCTGCGTGATGAATGTAACCAGTGCAAGATTGAGTTTCTAAAGTCTGCAAGAGGCATAGACGTTCAAAAGTCCTCACCACCTAAGGGTCGTTATGAGAATCTATGCATATTGCTTGAGATTTTATCTGATAGTGTACACAAACTGAGGAAGTAGATGCAGACTAAGTAACGATTATAATACACATCTGCACAGATCCTCATAAGTTGCCTCTGCCTGCGGGTTCATGAAAATCTACACCTCTGACTGGTGCCATTCATGCTCATGTTTCTCAAACTGAGTCTAACCGGCTGAAAACAGCCTTGACTGTAACCAAATGGCAGGCAAGCACCGCAATAAACAGTGAAAGTCTGCAGTAAACAGTGAGAGTCTGCAGGCTAAGTTACCAAGATGTGTTGACAAGTTTGACAACTAAGCAGACTACTAGACCACGCCCACAAACGGCACATGTGATTGAGGTAGAACTGTACATCGCAGTTGATAACTTGACAGTAGCCCATTCAGTAGACGCAGCGGCTGCACTTCGCTTTGCAAGCACCCAATCAATTTCAACCTTTTCTCGATTATGTATGTGGCGGCTCGCAAAGCCGCTGTGCCTACTGAACAGGCTACAGGGGTGACCAAGCGTGTGGCTGTGGGAGGATGAAATTAGTTTGTTAAAAGAGGGTGTTCGTTATGCAAGTGTATTTTCTTCATTTGTTGTACACTACTTTTGACTACGCCGACAACATCCGTTTTTTTGCTGCCAACATTTCAAAATCGAAAATGCCGAAAACGTGATTTTTTATTGACTTATGGATTTTCAAAATGACCTATTGATTTTATGTTCCTCCGGTCATATGACTTATTGACTGCAAAACTCAACTTAATCACTGTACCTTACGACGGTCAGCTTGGGGTGGGGAGTGTGGTGATGTAGTGCTAGAACTGTTGAAAGAGGTGAGTTTTGAGGGCGGACTGGAAGGAGGAGAGAGAGTGTTTCTGACGGAGAGAGAGTGGCAGCCTAGCATCGCGCACACATCTGTGACGGGTCGCGACTCGAGTCGTGGCAGCCTAGCATCGCGCACGGATGGGCCGCGCCTCAAGTCGTTTTAGTGATACAAGGTAGAAGACTCATGTTTGCATCCCCGTTTTGAAGCTTGCCGGTTGTTTCCCTTGATAAAAGAATTACAGCCACATCCGCTCATGTTGAAATCAGCGAAGGTTTGCGGCACATTTAGATGAAAAAATGAATCGAAGGCAGGGTCCATACAGAAAAGCAGGGACGAAGTTCACAAACTTTTCATAAATG
This sequence comes from Semisulcospira habei, assembly GCA_036245525.1. NCBI lineage: Eukaryota > Metazoa > Mollusca > Gastropoda > Semisulcospiridae > Semisulcospira > Semisulcospira habei. Next base: position 132,880,106 of record BTPG01000006.1, read on the forward strand.
TTTCACAAACCAAACTAAAGCCTGAAGGTTTACACACTTTAATTAATCACTGTGTATCAGCAGCTCATTTGAAGCTTTCGTGCGTAATGCATGAAGAGTTGATTGATTGTACATTGCTTAACGTCCCGACAGCAACAAGGCTTTCTCAGGACGTGCCTGCACTGCTTGTGAAAAAAAAAAAACTAAACAGAACATTGAATGTATGTCGCCAGCCGGTCAAACACATTAAATAAACCTAACACATGGGGCCTAAATAAAGCCAAGACCATTTAGCAACACACATCCAATATCAAGAGCTACAGGCAGTGCAGACAGTAGGGAGAGTTTTAAAAAGGCAAATACAGGTGAATGGACAAAGGGTAGACAGAAACACATGCCCCAGAATAGACAAAAACCCACCCTGTGGGGCTGACCAGGGTGACCCTGGGAACTAAAAAATACCTAACCCCACCCAAGTCCCCCAGGGCAGACCCGGGTGGGGGAAATGCATGAAGAGATACCAAAATAAAAGAACGCTTAGCGAATGGCGGAGCTCAGTAGAAGCGTAAACAACCAATCAGAATGTTCGGCAGAAAGGCCATGCAGTCACTTTATGATCAGAGCTAAATATCGATCACTTGCAACAAGCGTCAGCATGATCGTTCGCAATGGAATAGTCACAAATTGGGGGAGAAAAAAAAAAAAAAAAAAAAGAAGTAGACAAAAGTTTGCCAGCACTTTGTCATATTTTTACAAACTTTCACAGACTTTAAGGAAAAAGACTGAAATTGACAGACTTTCCAGGGCCCTGAAAAAGCTTTGTCATTTTTTAACAACTTTCACAAATGTTCACATATCGCACGGACCCTGGAAGGTGACCCATGTCAAGAGGTGAGATTCTCCAGATGCTAATCTTGATGATGTGTGTACAATATTAACAATATTTCAGCTAATGCATAGGTTTTACAACTTGTTTCGTTATAATGTGGTGTTAAAAATGATGAAATTATAGTTCAGTGCAAAAGAAAACACACACACAAAAAAATAAAAAAACACAAATTATCCCCATTTTTTAAAGATGGCGGCTTATACGAATCACGCGACAAACTTATAACTAGCACGGCTGAACTGGGCATCTTTTTTTCATTTAGTACACAAAATTTGGTGGTGATTGGGCTTAATTCAAGCTTGCTAGACAGATTTGTTTACAGTTCCTGGCTTTCTGGAAATGTATCCTGGTGTCAGGCTCAGTCTGGCAGGAAGATACAGCAATGGCAATGGCAGCGGTAGTCACAATAGTGTTAAGGGAGGTCACTCAAATCAGTATGCTTAGAAAGGTCTTGTCATGAAGTATCCTTGGGCCAAGTTTGAAGACTATGGCTTGAATAGTCTCCGAGAAAATGCCAACGTTAAAGTTTACCACAGACAACTGACGACAGACGACCACTGACCCTGAACATACCCACTTTTGCTTCACACATGAGCCAAAAACTGCAGAGAAGCAACACCGTACACAGTCGAAGGTCCAGTAGTCTTGAACACAACCGTTCCCGGTAAGCTAAACAAAAAGACTGGCGTGACACCACTGGGCACGTGACCAGATAGGGAGGGACGGTAGACTACTCAGGGTCCCTGGCTATGGCGACCTAGAGTCGCCTTCCTGGTCGTGTATGTACACAACGTTTTCTTAGGCTGAAATTGGTAAGCTAAGTGTACCTTCCTAATAGTAATGTCATCAGTAAGGTTTCTGAGGAAACAAATACATGTGCATACCTAAACGTCCCACCATGCTGGAGACAGCAACGATGTGACCAGCACGTCTGTGAATCATGTGAGGCAGCACGGCTTTGGTCAGAGACAGAGATCCGAGTGTGTTCACCTCGAGCAGTTCTCTGTCCACTTCTAACGATGTCTCTGGGATAAGTGCTCTCTGTGCCCGCCCAGCGTTGTTAACCAATATGTCAATCTGAAATCAGAAGTGGTATAGTATGGGTGAATGAGGACTGGAAAGATCTAAGCCTGGTCTAATAGAGATATTTTAGCTAACTTGAGATGTGCTGCATCTGAGTAGGCGGCATGATTCTGTGTATCCGAATGTAGCACCACATCTTGAATAGACATGTTAACTCATTTGAGACGTGCCGCCTCTGGATACGCGGCTTATGCTGCATATCTGGAGATGGCATGTCTTGAATGAGTTAACCTCCTGTCAACACAGACCAACTGTGGCTGATGTCAGCTCAAGAACCATTTGTCAGTTGACCTTTGTTTGAGACTGTAATTTTCGTTATATTCACTTGAAATTGTGGATATATAGCTAGCTTGGACAAAGGCATTGGATGAGTTAATTAGCCAGCTGGTTACTGCTTCAACTTTTTCATACAAAAATAATTAATTGCAGAAAATAAAATGACTCCTTGACTTCTCGGGAAGAATCAGACAGTGGCCGTGTAAAAGCAACAGACACGTCAGTGTTGTGCAACGTTTCTGAACTAATGAAAAAGCTTGATGCAATGCTCTCTCTGAAGACAATTTGATTCGGAAGTCAGCCTCTATTTTCTTATGATGTCTGTGAACGTACTGTGCAAAAAGTGGTAAAGTGCATGAACGCTCATATACAGAAGAGACTTTGTGGACAGCTCATAATCCCAGTTTGTTTTTTATTAGTGTGTTTTTCATTATCCATCTGCAAGAAAACCATGCAGACATCATCACTTATATTCTGGTCTCTGATAGTCCACCTTAATTACAACCTAGAGCTGCAAAGACTAACCCACACAGACCAACACATGTTCCTGTTGTACTTACATGCGAGAAATGATTCAGCACTGTGTCAACAGCTTGTTGATGGGTGCCAAATTTTCGTACATCGAGAGGCAGCACCAAGACATTTTGAACTTTCACACCATGTTTGTCTGTAGATAAAAAAAGGAAGACCTGATATATACACTGTACATTTTACGATATAATATGAATACCTTTATTGTCCCAAGATCGGAAATTTGTTCCAGCGGAATTTTTCAAACAGACGTAAAAACTGATGTCTACATAAAACAAATAAATACATTTGACTGACTAGAACACACTGACATATTACAGCGAGTATAAGCATGTATATAACATCACAACCATCTGTAATGTTAATTTTCACTTAGAAAGAAAACATACTTAAAATCTAACTCAGACGACACTAGTTACCTTATACCATGCCCACAAATGCACAGGCAAACACACCCACTTGCGTATTACATGACATTACCCGCCTCTTCAGCAAATTCATAGACCTGAGGCCGACATCTTGATCATCATTCAAATGATGCCATGATATATAGGTCTATGCCATGGCATCATTTAAGAGACGGATAGATGATGAGACAAAAGAAAGACGTCTGCGATTTGCAGCACACCCATGATTAATCTCTCAAACAGTATTCTTTCATTTCAACAATGTCTACTGACGAGCAAAAGAAATGTGACATTTTTGCAAAAATGTCGCATTTCTTTTGCTCGTCAATATGAATTTATATGTAAGATGATCATAGTTAAGTAAGCAAGGCAAGGTCTAAAACCCTTTCTGCATAATTTCTATGTTCTCTTTCATTGACCAATAATTTGTTTTTACTAACCGATACAGTTTTTCTTGACACGGTTGAGCTCCTGTTCTCTGCGTGCTGACAGAACCAGGCGACACCCTGCAGCAGCCAGCACGTAAGCCAGTTCTTCACCAATTCCACTTGATGCTCCCGTCACCCATACCACCTGCCCTGACAGACTGTCTGCAAAACAGTGCAATAAATGTCATATGATTACATTGGATTTGAAAATGCACTCGACATCATCAGCCCATCACCCCTCCACTTATTGCATGGGTTTATGTGCACTGGTTTTACTAGATACCCAAAACCCCAGACCACCTACCAGGACAGACTACATTGAAGATGGAACACAATCATTGCAAACATAAATCTGACTGACTGAAGTTGCATCTGTCCACAAACCAAGACAGGTTCACAGGGGCGGATCAATTGAAAGGGGGGGGGGGTGGTTCCAGCTTTTTGTTTGGGACTTTCAACCTTATACAAATAACAAAAGGCCTCCCTGGCACTAGACCTTTCTAATAAATGGGGGCCTAAAAATTTAAAAGCGGGGGAGGGGGGGGGGGAGGGGGAGGCACATGCGTGTTAAGACTCACACCGTTCCCCAAAATATCAAACAACGTTGGCTGCAGTGCGCAGGCCCGCTGCAGCCAACATAAGCCTGATGACCTCTTGATTACTGCAGTTATACTCTAAAAACTCGATCAACATCATAATTAATTATCCTTAGCTCATTCAGCCCGGCGCACGTATTTCCCAAATTTTGGAGGCATCATCCAACGACTATGCACCTGATGCAAGAGATGGGTCAACCATGATATTCAAGGGCAGTGCCAGATTAGCTTGGCGCCAAGCTAATCTGGCACTACCCTTGAATTATCATGGTCGACCCATCTCCTGCTGTAGTGCGTCAGGGCTGAATGGGTTAAAGCACGGACCTTTAGTAATAAAGGTCCGTGGGTTAAAGGCTTATAGGCAAACACTGTACCTGGTTTGTGCCCAAAGTGTTCTGCTGCCCACAAGATGACATCACAGTCTGAGGTAAACACAATGACGATAAGGAGTCCAAGAGTGAGTGCCACGCAGGCAAACCCAGCTACAGTTAAATCTTTCACTTTCATTGTCCAAGTCCACGAATATAATTAGTACTGCTCGACACGTGTGCAGTTCTGACTGGTCTTTATATCTAGTTCTCATGCTTGCGTATTTATCATGTCTGCAGCATGTGTTGAGCAAAGGAAGTGCATGCTGTCGGCGAAGTTCGATTTTTGAGTATCTGCAACGAATATCTGACAATAAGTGTATTCATTTGCTGTGTACATGTTATTATGTTTACATGCACATATCTAGGACTACGTTAGAATCCTATTTGTACGCCTCGACCATTTAATTACTAATATTTTTTCCGCTCGGCTCCTCGCCTATATGCCATCTCGCCCACCCTCATAATGGGGTCAACTCGCCCAACGTAGTAGTCATCTCACCTAAAGTAGCAGTCACCTCGCCACGCCAGCTCACCCAAGGGTCGAGTCAACTCGCCCAAGCAGTTTTAGCTTCGTCTCACGTGTGTGCGGTTCCTTTTTACAAAAAAAAAGGCGCATTATTTTGCAGTATGTAGACCAGATAATCTCATAATTATAACTAGTTTTGCTATAGAAGATGTTTGGTCTATTTATCATAAAATCCCGTATTTAAAGAAATCTTGTCTATACATCATTCTGCATGCTGAGGCGGGTGTTGTACCAAACAGACTTAGAGGGCTCGTGTTTTCAAAACCCTTTCGGAAAACTCAAGCATTCAGCTTTACTACCTGCATCATTCTTCAAGTGTTGTAACACCACCAATTTCATCACCTTTTTAAACTAAAGTTGCGTTTATTGCTAATCCCGTGGATATAAACTGATCGAAAATGACATTTAGCCTGTTTTGTCTCATTAGAACAAGTTAAAAGCACACCTGGGGCCCAAAAATCAGGGGGCTCAGAAGTCAGATTAGCCAATTTTGGTCACCATAACAAGAAAATGAAACACGTCATTCATTTTGTCTAGGGTTTTTCATCAGAGATGCTGCACGCATTGCACATTTATCCCAGAATGTTTGTTTGGTACGACAGCGCATGCGCAGTCGTAACTCTGAATGCTAAATGGGTGTATTCACTAGAATCAATCAATTTGTGGGTTGTGTAGTATGTAGACATTTGGTCTATAGCAAAATCCCTACTCTTGAGTTTTGCGATCTCCTTTTGGTCTAGATACTGTAATCTCTTGTGTTTTGCAGTAAGTAGACATTTGGTCTATTTTCCACTACTGTCTTTGTTACACCAAATAGTGTTAAAGTCACTGTAGTATCCATGGTTAAAGTGGAACATGCCCTTATTTGTTTTGCTGCTTATAATGTAACAGTTTGTTACAAGGAAGAGCTGAAATGGGGGAAAAATTGTTATATCCAAATTAAAAAAAAATTCTGATCTTGTTATAAGCAGCTTAATTTTACAAAGACAAAAGCTTTGTCATCTCCGGCCTCATTTTAAACAAAATTGACCATATTAGGTTTATCAGTAATTAGAGGTTTCATCCATCACAAACTCTTCAAAATGGGTTTTGGAGCACACGTTTATCTACTGAAAAATAATTATATTTCATTTTGTGGTACTTATCTTTATTATTTTTTCAGTAATTCAGTTCAGTTACGCCTGTCACCCCTACCCGGGTATAGGCTATCGACGAGAGACCTCCAGTGACTCCTGTCCTGTGCTTCTCCTTCGATTTTACTCCAGGTGGTTCCCAGTCTCTTGATGTCTGCTTGGAGGTCTCGACGCCAGGAGTTTCTCGGCCTACCTCTTTCCCTGTTTTAAGTAATTAGATATTCCATTTATTTTGTTTTCGAAATACCTTCCACTGGGTTTTGCAGCAATTCAACTTTTTGGTCTATCTACAACAAAATCAATTGTATTGTTTTGCGGTAATTAGTCACCGCTGGTTTACCAAGGACACTCAACCACCAACATACCTACTTTTTTAATCACACGTGAACCAACAAAGAATTTAAGCCCGATATTAGTATTGACTGATCACTATCTGCAATGTCTAAACTGTCTTACCTGCACCACAATGTGAATGTACCCAGATGTGAATCCACATGCATGAGTGATAGTGCAAAAATTGAAATGACTGAAAAAGATCTACGGGTCAGGTGAACTATGACCAAAACGAGACTCAAACTCTCATGAGCCACTGCGAATGCAAAGTTTTATCAGAATTTATGCTTCCTGCTGATGGGACAGGCTGGCTGAAGTGCTGCTCTGTCTGGACCAAAACAATGAAATTCAGCTTTTTGTGATTTTCAAAAAGATAAATCGCTCCCCAGTACCGATGAGTGTCACACATAATATACGCATGATTACACTTGATGTAAAATTACAAAATCATAAATTTGTCGCAAATTATAATTTCATGGTGATAATCAGTGAACATTCATGCATTACATTGTACATGTATGGGATCACACACACAAATATGCACACACACATGCCCATACACACATTTATATGTGCACCCAAAAACAACACACATCGATGTCAAACAAGTTTACTTTCTTACACAAACATAAGTGACTACTGTAATCAACAGTTTCTAACAATGAAATTCCTTCCGTGGGTTAATGAATATCAATACATGAAGGTCCATGTCCGGTTCTTGTATGGCACTTCTCCAGCTCGGAATTTGGCTTCCCGTTCATTCTGTAAAGGAAGATGAAGTCAATATACAGTCCTTTGAAATGTAATCCCCGTGAGCATATGGGGTTCTAGTAGAGATGGGTGTTAAAACGACAGTAGTGCTGAAAAATAAATATTTTTTTAAAATGTATTTTTTGGAAAAATACTTACTGACGGCATTACTACTAGGAATACTTCGCTTAGCTTAACAATTTTAACCCAAAAAACTCGTGTACATTACCACAGGGGAGGCAATCACTAGGGGTGTCATTACCAGGACACCCGGGGTGGCCTCCCCTTCTCCCTATCCGGTGGAGCGCTCACCATTTCCCGGCAGTTTCTGAGTCTTAGCTCGACTGCGGCAAGCGGGGAAGGCGGAAGGGACCTCTGAGTAATGCCGTCGGTAAGTATTTTTCCCAAAAAATACATTTTAGAATTTTTAAAATTTATTTTCTCAAAATCATTACCGACGGCATTACTACTAGGAAGAATGGCGAATAGGAGGGTGCCGCAGTTCCTGGGTCACCTGTCCCACGCCCAAGCGCCTCTGTGCGTAAATTGAGGGTCCCACTCTCGACAATTTCAGCTAGGCATTACCTACAGCGCCTGGAGGGAGTGCTGCGCTGCTGATATGTCCCCCAGTAAGGCCAGGTTGTCGCGCTGGCCGGATATAGGTATAAGCGGGCGAAGGTAGATTCGGCCCGCCAACCCACGGTTGCCACAATGTCGCTGACCGCGCAGTTGCGGTCAAAGGCGATGCTCGTTGCCACTGCTCTGACTTCATGTGCCCTGATACGCAATGTCTTGGTTTGTGCAGGGGCGAGCTCTTTGTATGCCTCCCGTATCGCCCAGCGGAGTCAGGATCAGATCGCCTGCGCAGATATGTCTCGTCTGCCCAGAGCCAAGGGCAGGAATAGGCGCAAGCGCCCTTGTAATAGTGGCTTAGTTCTGCACAGGTAACTTTAAGCGCTTTGACGGGGTCCTGTAGGTGGGATTCCCCATCCTGTTCCGTTGTCCTGAGAGGACGGATAGACAATACTTGGAGCGCCGATGCTGGGAGACTTTCTTTGCCAGAAACGTAAGGTCTGTGAAGAGCTGTATCAAGCCGTCTTCCTGTTAGGTTTCCCCACATCGTCAGCGGAAGCCGGCCGTCTTGCCGATGACGGTGCTCGATCCGATCCGAGAGGTCTGTACCGGCGCTGGTCCGTGCTAGGTGTCAATAAGTGCCTGCCACCCGGTAAATTCGAATGATGCTGAGGGGTTCCATCTGCTTGGGAACCCCTAGACGAACACGGCCAAAATGAGGGTAGTCCGGTCTGTGGGGAGAGTTGCTCCGCTGCACATCAGACCTGCCGTACTCTCCATCTCCAACGTATCCGTACTGTCAGAGACTCCTTGAGTCGCTGCAATCGCATCCACTGTCGCACCCAATAAGCCTCTTGGTGTGAGTGCTGACTGTCCATCTACCAGCGTGCCGCGCCAACTGCTCTGTGTCTGTGCAAACAGTTGCTGCCAGGGTTGCGATCGTCTCGGACGCGTAGCTGAGGCAGGAGTTCGCCGCGTGTCTCCAAAGGACTGTGATCCAGCTGAACGGTCATCAAAGTCCTAATCCCCATACCATCCCTGGGCTAGTGGAGCCCCTAGGTACCCATCCTGAGGGAGGGAACACGCTGCCACATCTTAACCCATATCAGCCTGAGGCTAACAGTTTCAATTGTGCCCTGCCATACACAGGTTATACTATAGAAAATAAGAAAATAGCCCAAAGGCTTTACTTGAAGGCTAGCCCGGATTAGCGTGAAGCCTAGTGGCGCCAAGCCACTCCGGCGCTACCCTTTAACTATTCTTATTCGACCGTATGTCACCCTCTGGTGAACAAGATAAGGGTTAAGATGACTTTCACCATACCTGTTGTTCCCAGGGGGTTATCCAACCAAGGATAAACTGCCCCCAACGGCTTAACTTCGGTGAACAGACCAACCGGAGAATCCGTATGCAAAGGTGGTTGTGATGAAGCTCTATGCTTGTGCATAGTGCTCACACAGTAGGGTTAGTACGGTACGGTTTTTGTTAATGAGTAGGATTAGTACGGTACGGGTTTTGTTAACGGTTTGTTTGCCGAAAGTCCGTGTGGCAGTAGACGCACGTGAAATCTGTAAGACATGGTTAGTACGGGTTCTTTTAGTGAGTTCTGTTTAGTGAGTTCTAGGCGGAAGCTGTGACTGTCAGAGGTCTAAATCGGTAGTGCGGGCTGTCTTATCGTATGGAACGGTTGTGTTCGAGTTACCTAGCCCGCATTCCAAGACTCTGAAGCCTAGATTTCAGGTATGTTAACTATAATTGTGGTATTGATAGTTGTTTAGTTAAAGACAGTATGCGTGGTAAGATTAATGTGGTTGTATAACGGTGTTCCGGTTTGGTTTAGTTATAGTATGTTTAGAATTCGGTGAAGTAACCGGTGTTTTTGTATACAGTTGTTTACCGAGTTAGATGACTAAAGGAATATGAAGTGTGTATGTCTAAGCCGCTATGAAGATAGTACGTGGTTGGGTAAGCATAGTCTTTTCCAGGGTATAGAGTAATGTATAGCAAGAGTGTCAGTTAGACTATAGTCTGTTTCAAGATAGTGACAGAAATATGGGGGTGATACGAAAATAGTTTATGAAGCACGTGTGTGTGTGAATGAATGTGTGAGTTATTTGTATCAGCCAGGTTACGTGACGTTTCTCATTGATCCAATATGTTGTGTGTTTAGCAAGTGTTACGTTGGGACTTCTGTTGTCTATTCAGAGTTCTTGTAACGAGAGTGGAAAGACGGACGCCGAGACGTCGAGTCGCAGGTGGGACCTACGTGAGGTCATCCCTCCAGCTCTTCTGAGAGTGAGTCTGACTGGGGACCAAGACACCCAAGTCCGAGCGAGAACTGAGTGTACCGTACGAGAACGAGGACGTCCGTGCCCAAAGAGACAGGACGGCAATACGCGTACGACGAAGGACTTTCACGCCTAGACGTGAGAAGGACCAACGTAACCAGGCAACAACATCAAACAGGTTGGAGACATTGAGAGACTAAAACCTAGCCTGGCAAAGATACTGTGATTTGAGTGAGTGTGATAGGAGAGCATTGTATATAGATTGATAGTCATTTAAGTCGTTCTTTTTCATTTATAGTGTATAAAGGTTACTTTAGAAAGGGAGCCCGTGTGTTGTGTTTTACCGCATGAATGCGCCCGTCTGAGTCAGTGGCGGTGTATGCGTCTGTTGCGTGAGAGTGTGCGTACGACTGTGGGCAAGTCTGCGTGCGTTACAGTGGTTGGCTACGCAAGGAGTCTGTTCACGGCTGTTTGGCCCAGCGCTAGAAGTGGCCACTTATTTTTTTCCAGGCGAGCCGAGAAACTGGGTCACAAGTCGTGCACGCGCGCTGCCTCAGCGAGTCTCTCAGCTGTCAGACTAGCTGATAAGCGGGCTTCCTGCTAGGCACAGTACAGCAGGGAAAATGACTACCTTTTGTTTTTTATGACTTTCTTATTTACCGTTCAAGTGTGTGATGCAAAACTTTGTTTGTTTAAAAGCGGACATTCTGCCCGACACACTGACACCAAACACACTATAGTTGTGACAAACCAGTAGCCAACAGGATAAGGTGGAAATAAAGAGAAAAAGCAGATTTCACTCTCTGTGTAGTGTTTTTTCACAAAATAGATGAAGTTCCAACATCAATAACACAAATACGATACAAACTACATCAAAACGGACTTGCACGTGCTAGAGGTAACATGCCTAGAGTAAGTATAACTTACCAGATCAGATTGATTGATTGATTGTACATTGCTTAACGTCCCGACAGCAACAAGGCTTTCTCAGGACGTGCCTGCACTGCTTGTGAAAAAAAAAAAAAAACTAAACAGAAAATTGAATGTGTCGCCAGCCGGTCAAATACGTTAAATAAACCTACAACATGGGGCCTAAATAAAGCTAAGACCATTTAGCAACACACATCCAATATCAAGAGCTACAGGCAGTGCAGACAGTAGGGAGAGTTTTAAAAAGGCAAATACAGGTGAATGGACAAAGGGTAGACAGAAACACATGCCCCAGAATAGAGAGAAAAACCCACCCTGTGGGGCTGACCAGGGTGACCCTGGGAACTAAAAAATACCTAACCCCACCCAAGTCCCCCAAGGCAGACCCGGGTGGGGCTTACCAGATCAGAGATACTGTGAAAGGGGCCGGAGATCAGAGGGTGATAATGAGGTCACTGTTAGTGCCAGTAGTACTCTCAGACACAGGCACGAAGCAGTCGGTAGCACGGATCAATGTTATCATTTCTTTCATGTACTTCATTAAGTCTTTGTATAATGTTCTTCTTAGCCCTTATCATTCGGAATACACCAGTCTGTGAAATAAGTTTGACTAAAATAGTTCAAGGGTAGTGCCAGAATAGCTTGGCGCCTCTAGGTGCCAAGCTATTCTGGCACTACCCTTGAACTAAAGCCATTGGTCTATATCCTTATTTGTAAGTATGTACTATAATGTGGCTTGCAGATGGCAGTGTACAAATTTAAAGCTTGTAGCCTCAGTATGATATGGGTTAGTTCTATAGCAAAGCACTTAGTCAGACATTACATTTTTGTACATAGTTAACAAGACTGCAGACACACGGCCCACGGACACTAAATGGTCTGGTTTGTAACAGTCCGAGAGGCCCGGCCCGTGGGAGCAGAGAATGAATTAATGAGAACACTGACAGACGATAGCCAGAAGTCAAGTGGTATCCAAGATGCCGCATTCCTTGCTATTAGCATTAGTTTCATCTACAACTAGAGATTCTTGTTGTAAAGTTTTTAGTGGGATAAAAACATTCTGGCAGTCAGTCACGGGAATATGTGTCATACTCTCTTGTGCGTTTTCTGCTTTTCAGTGTGACGTTGGAGTGCATGCTAAATGAACATGACTTTTTGTTTAGTCCCTTTCTAGCGATAGGATCTATTATTATTTGTAACGTATGTTTATGTGAGAGTTTGCATCAAATTAAATGGTGTAGATTGTGAAAATGGAGGACACCTCACATACTGTCAGTGACCATGAATCTAGACTCAATTCTCTGTGTCGAATATGTGGAAGGAGGTCAAGAAAAAGGTATGACAGGCAGGCCATATCATGCAGTAAATATGAACAAATGATACAGACGTGTTATGGGATAAATCTCCGTGAGGACAGGGCGTTAAAGATAATCCCAAAACAACACATACTCAGTTGAGTGCCACTGTGCAGACTCATCGCACAATGGGGCTTTGGGACTGGCACTACACAGTGAGCAGGGAGGCGAAGAGATGCATGCAACAACAAACATTCTAAAGAGCAGGACATACAGCTTGCAAACGGAAGCAGAGAAGCTCAAATTACTCATAACAGAACACATGACACTAGTGTCACCTGTGCTGTACTCAGTCATGCCACCTGTGAAGAAAAGAAAAGAGTAAATGGATTGGAAGCAGGTGATTGTTATGCTGTCGTTACACACACTACACGCGGCAGTGTGTTGTTTTTTTTAAAATATCACACCATCGAATTTTTACCACTTTCTGTCAGACAATTAAGCTAATCTTTTATTTCCAAATCACAAAGTTGGTCGCAGTTGCTGTCGGAGGAGGTTTTGGTGTGCCAAGCAGACTGATGTGCATAGGTGTATTGAATTTCTTTATTCTGCTGTGGTCCATTCACGTTCAAAGCAGACTTTTCCAGATTAAACATTTTCGTCCTGAGAAACTACCCAAGAGTGAGATCATCTTGCTTACCACACAACAGTTTTCTTTAACCCATTTAATACCACGGCTGCATTTCCCAAATTTTGGAGGTGTCATCTACTGAACGACTGAGTAACAGTTGTAGTAGATGGATTGACCATGATAATTCAAGGGTAGTGCCAGATTAGCTTTGTGCTTGATGTCACAAGCTAATCTGGCACTACCCTTGAAATACAATGGTCGATCCATCTCCTGCTGTAGGGTGTTGGAGTGAAACTGAAAGTAGTGCCAAAGAACTGTGTGTCCAGTGTTGACAGATCGGTGCTACTGCTATGTGCCTGTGAGAATACTGGCACTAACAGTGACCTCATTATCACCCTCCGATCTCCGCAGACTTGCCTACCTGAAAAAACTGTTGTCAGTACTCCAGGCAGTTAAAAACCAGATTATGGCAGTTTTGACCATATTTATTTGTGAACTGGTAAAGATACTACTACTGCTACTATGCATTTTGCTATAAAGGCGATGTATTTTTACAACATGCCAGCCATAAATGAGAAAAAAAATCATTTTCATGTTCATTTAATTCAATTGCGTTTATATGTAGGCCTACTTTGTGGGTTTTTTTTTTTTTTTCCTCTTTTCTTTGATTTTCGCCCTTTTTTTTTTTTTTTTTTTTTTTGTTAATATAATTAGAATGACACTTGCCGACTTGGTCACTTTACTGAAGATCGTTTGGTTTTTTTTACAAACAGTCGATTCATGGTGAATAAAATGCTGCTTAAACCAACCTTGTGCTGTCTGACCTGCATCGATGCTGAACCTTTGGCAGCATTTTCAATCTTGGCATGGGCTTTGGAGGAAACATGTCTCTCACAATCATTTCGACCACCATGTTCCACCGTGAAATCTGTTTGGCACAATATTACTTACTTACTTACGCCTGTCACCCCTACCCGGGTATAGGCCGTCGACGAGAGACCTCCAGCAACTCCTGTCCTGTGCTTCTCCTTCGATTCTACTCCAGGTGGTTCCCAGTCTCTTGATGTCTGCTTGGAGGTCTCGACGCCAGGAGTTTCTCGGCCTACCTCTTTTCCTCTTTCCCTGGGGGTTCCATGACAATGCCTGCCTAGTGATACTGGAAGCTGGCTTTCTCAGACTGTGACCGATCCATCCCCATCTTCTTCGCCCAATTTCATTCTCTGCTGTTATCTGCTCTGTTCTCTCCCAGAGTCTGACGTTGCTGATCTTCTCTGGCCAGTGGATTTTCAAAATTCTTCTAAGGCAACTGTTCATGAAGGTCTGTACTCTGTTGACTGTGGTTTTTGTCAATCTCCATGTCTCTGCTCCATATAGGAGAACTGCTTTTACATTGGAGTTGAAAATCCGGATTTTGGTGTGTTGTGACAGGTCTCTGGAACTCCACACTTTTTTCAACTGGAGAAAGGCTGCTCTGGCTTTACCGATTCGTGCTCTGACATCTGCATCAGTGCTGCCTTTTTTGTCTATGATGCTCCCGAGATAGGTGAAGGACTCCACCTCCTCCAACGGGGTGCCAGCAAGCAAGACTGGTTCTTCCCTGGTTGCGTTCAGCCTCATTGTCTTTGTTTTCTGTTTGTGAATGGTGAGGCCCACTTGGGACGAGATGTCAGCAAGCCTCGTGGTCTTGTCCTGCATTTGTTGATGAGTGTGGGACAGTAATGCCAAGTCGTCTGCAAAATCGAGGTCGTCAAGCTGTGTCCACAGTGTCCACTGTATTCCACTTTGTCTGTGCTCTGTGGTCATCTTCATGACCCAGTCTATGGCCAGTAGGAAGAGGAACGGAGACAGCAGACACCCCTGCCTGACACCAGTTCTGACCTGGAGCTCTCTGGTGAACTGCCCTTCGTGGATCACGCGACATGTCATGCCATCATAGCTGCTCTTGATCAGGCGGACGAGCTTTGTGGGTACACCGTAGTGTCGTAGGAGTTTCCACAGAGTCTCTCGGTCCACGCTGTCAAATGCTTTCTCATAATCCACAAAGTTGACGTACAGCGGGGAGCTCCACTCCAGAGACTGTTCCACGATGATGCGGAGAGTGGCGATCTGGTCTGTACATGATCGGTTCTTCCTGAATCCTGCTTGCTGGTCTCTCAGCTGGGGGTCAACGGAGCTCTTCATTCTCTCTAGGATGATCCTGTTGAAGACCTTTCCTGGTACTGACAGCAAGGTGATTCCTCTGTAGTTGGAACACTTGCTGAGGTCGCCTTTCTTGGGAAGCTTGATTAGGTACCCCTCCTTCCAGTCAGCTGGCATCACCTCCTCTTCCCAGATCTTTCCAAACAGTGGGTACAGCATCTCAACTGTTGTCTCTAGGTCTGCTTTCAGAGACTCCGCTGGGATGCCATCTGGCCCTGCTGCTTTGCCATTCTTCAAAAATGCCACTGCTTTGGCACAATATGCATCGCATAAAATCCTGATCTTTTGACGATACAGTCAAACAAGGCCACTTTTTATTGTATGCTTTCAAAAAGCTGTGCTTTCGAGCAACTCTCTTGGCAGTTGGTATCAGTTTCAGTCCACCTAATCAAATTTCAAATACAAACGATTTTGAATTTCCAAAAACTACAGTAGCTCGCCCTTAACACCACGTGAAAGTTCTGTGTTTACGTTCAGTGTGTGAGTGAATGCGCGTGATTCACGTGAGCGTGCTTGTTGGGTTCAGTTCGCGGCGGCGCTTTGAGCCGATTTTCAATTGGGATAAAGCGCCTATTTAATGCGCTTATTATTATTATTAAAAATGATCAGCATCACGGCTTCGATTCATTTTTGGCTACTATGAATAACTATCGGATTCTATTCTTTCTCACTGGTGTAAATCAAATGGCATCGAAAGCTAAACTATCCAAGGGAAGCAGTCACTTTCATAGCGCACACTCCCCCCCCCCCCCCCCCCCCCACACACCTCTTTTTTCTATCTATTTTGTGTGCTTTGACCAAAATAGACCCATGATCACTGGTCGATCATGCACAATTCTCTCCCCTGACAGTCCTTTTAAGTACTTTACTTTGTAATCTTCCTAAAATATTAGCACTGGCAGTCTCCTTTTTCTTTTCATTTATTACTACAATATCGACAGAAACCCCTTCCCCCCTTTTAGTAGGTTCTCTCTTAGGGTGCATGGAAATTTAGCTCTAAGTGGAGGCATGGAATGTATGCCCATGCAGACACCACAATAAAATGTCTATCCAAGGGAAGTAACAACAAACTGAGCGTCTTTTAATAGAAAAAACCCCAAAAACGTTGTGACCGTATTTTTAACGACCTGACCAGATGATCGTATTCTCAGGCTAAAATCCGTATGAATACGGCCAACTACCGTATGGTAGGTAAGTCTGTCTCCGGCCCCTTTCAGGGTATCTCTGATCTGGTCATACTTACTCTAGGCATGTTACTTCTAGCACATGCAAGTCCGTTTTGATGTAGTTTGTATCGTATTTATCGTATTTGTGTTATTGATGTTGGAACTTCATCTATTTTGTGAAAAAACACTACACAGAGAGTGAAATCTGCTTTTTTCTCTTTATTTCCACCTTATCCTGCTGGCTACTGGTTTGTCACAACTATAGTGTGTTTGGTGTCAGTGTGTTGGGCAGAATGTCCGCTTTTAAACAAACAAAGTTTTGCATCACACACTTAAACGGTAAATAAGAAAGTCATGAAAAACAAAAGGTAGTCATTTTCCCTGCTGTACTGTGCCTAGCAGGAAGCCCGCTTATCAGCTAGCCCGACAGCTGAGAGACTCGCCGAGGCAGCACGCGCGCACGACTTGTGACCCAGTTTCTCGGCTCGCCTGGAACAAACTAAGTGGCCAAACTGAAACAGCCGTGCGTTCCTCGAAGGTTTGTGGATCCGGTCTGGAGGCGACAGAGGAAGCAGCTTCCTGTTCCACTACAGTAGGACCGGCCTATCATCGGAGACTCCTCACACGTGTAGAGTAGTTGGAAGTCAGCCGGGTGTAGTAACACTCTTTAAGCTGCCGCTGACCCTGCCACAAGGGGAATCCGCACGTACGTTGAGCTGACCTCCGACGTGTCCGATGAGTGCTGGCCCGATCTCTGCACGACCGGCAGAAGTGCTACATGAAGAAACCCCGACCTCTAGTAGCTGAAGCGCACCCGTACCTTCCGTAGTGTCACCCATTGTCGAGTAGCCGGAGCGCACCCTTACCTTCCATAGCGTAGGCCATTGTCGAGTAGCCGGCGCGCACCCATACCTTCCGTAGTGTCAGCGATTGTCGAGTAGCCGGAGCGCACCCGTACCTTCCGTAGCGTCAGACATTGTTTCCATCTGACGAGCACCAGCTGCACCGCCATCACTCCAGCCAGCGGATGTATCTGCCTGCGTGTTCACTCGTTGCTATCCCGCTGTTATCGGTCAGGCACCTAGGCGGCAAAACTGGGTGCTGGTCCCACGTCGGACTTGCCTCCGATGCCCTGGAATCCGCGTTGGCGGCGTTGCGTCAGCCAGGACTCCGGGTCCTCCCACGCTTCGCCATCTGGTCCAGAGGGCTGACCGTCCAAGTAGTTGCAAGCGCAGGGCCGAAGCTACTAGTAAGCGTCAAATCCGACACTAGACGTCATGTAGTCTCCGGGTCCGGGATCCGTCAGGGCCTACTGTAGCCTGTCGGGCGTCAGGTTCTCAGCCCACCTCCGTGATATCCTTCTAGGCAGGGCATCACCAAGTTGCGCTGTAGCCAAAGCTTCCATCTCACCACCGCTGACTGGAGCGAGTGGAGACAAACCTGCCGAGGTGACAAGGGATCCTGTCCTGTCGCCTTATTGTCTGCCAAGTCGGTCCCACCAAAGAATGTCCTCGCGCGGAGCCTTCCACCTCTGTGTTATCCTCAAAAGACGGGCGAGCGTGGAACCTGTCACAACAGCAAGTCCCTTCATATCCTGTCGCCGCCGGCGATCTCCGCCAAGAAGTAGGCTGCGGGGTGGTACGCCATCCTAAATGCTGTCACTAGCTCCGTGCGTGTCCCGCTCCGACGCACCGAGGCTGCAAAATCCCAGGTGTTTTCCAGACACTTGCTAATGGAAGGCTTAACCCTCTTGATGAAACCCTGCGTCCGCTAGGGGGAAACGAACCCCGGGTGCAGTCCTGACCAAGCCTCGCTTCCGCTTCCTCACGCCCGAGTCTGTGGGGAGCTGCCTCCTTATCCACCACTAGCACAGTACCACCCAGAAGAGACTCCACATCACTGCCCGAGGAAGTAGATGTTCATCCTCTCTGGTCATCGGGAGTCTTCAGAAGAACCTCTGTTGTCCACCGCCGTCTTGCCGAGCGGTCGCCCAATGCCTCCGCTAGATCCCGAAGTCTGCGAGGGAGCGACGTGACGCACTGGGCCACTCAATGCATCGGTCATCGTCGCAGCTTTCCTCTCAGGGTGATGACAGCCAGCAGAATGACGCGACAAACCCAGACGCTTTGTCCAAAGACGGCGAATCTGCGATGTGTTGGAGCGCACCGACCGTCTGCTAGGCGTGTCCGTTGTCTACCCCCACTCCGAACCACGTCCTCCGGGTGTAGACTTAGTGCCTCCTCGACCTTCCGTTCTGGATGTAGGCCACCACTGTCGAGCTGTCGGAGATTACGCGTACTCCTGCCCCAAGATACGCTGCTCCCACCCAGAGAGCGTGAGTCATGCTGTTTTTCCTCCAGCCTGTTGAAGTGTTAGAGCGGCTTGATCCCTCGTCCACGTACGAGGATGTCCTGACTTGTGAGCCGCTGCTTCCACTCGGAGAGAATGCGGGGCACCCTGCTTTCACTCCAGCCTGTAGAAGTGTTAGACGGCTTGATCCCTCGTCCACGTACGAGGATCTCCTGACTTGTGAGCTGCTGCTTCCACTCGGAGAGAATGCAGGATATACTGCTTCCATCTCCTGCCTGATGATGTGTTTGTCCGCTTGATCTTTTGTCCATTACGAGGATCCTGACTCGTGAGACGCTGCTTCCCACGGAGAGAGTGCGAGCCACCCTGCTTTATCTGCGACATGTTGAGGTTTTTGACGGCTTGATCTCTCGTCCAATGGCGAGGATATCTTGATCTGTGTGCCGCTGCTTCCCGGCGAGAACGCGAAGCACACTGCTTCCAATTCCAGCCTGTTGATGTGTTTTTCCACTTGATCCCTCGTCCCCTACGAGGATCCGCGAGATGCTGCTCCCACTCGGAAGAGAGCGGGACCCACTGTGTGCTGCGTTAACGCTCGTTCCATAATCCAACAGGTTGAGGTCGAGTGTCGAAAGTGAGGGCGATTCCGTCCTGCCGCTGCCATCTCCGTGATCCCGGCGCTGGTGTCGAGGCTGTCGTTCTCCCGAGGAAATCGGCCCTTAAAGCTCTGGTCTGAAGAACGGCTGCTCTTGCCGGGCGCCTCTGATGCTTGGCGTCACCGAGAGATCTCACGCTGCGCCGTACCCGAGCTTGTCCGAGAGAGGCGAAGAAGGAAGAAGGAGTTCCCAGGCAATAGGTATCTGTAGCGTCCTTCTTCCCGCTGCTGCGGTCGCCCGACCGAACATGAAGGTTTCCTCCCCGCATAATGCAGGTCCATGGCCACTGTGAGTTCCTCTCCACCTACAAGGGTGGAGTGTGGGTGTGTGGTTGCACCACCTCTCGTTGACTGCTGACCGAGTTAATTCTTCCCAATAGGGTTTCGGACATGGGGGATCCGCCCTGTGTGTTAGATCTCGTCTGTGGCTCGACTCTTAGACTCGGGACCCTGAAGCCTGTGTCATTCTCCATGTTCCTATGGCGTGGAGGAGGTGTCCTGGTGGTTCACTCGTGACGGGGATGCACCTCCCGTCGGCTGGCTCTAATGACCGAATGTCCGACCTCCTATGGACAGCTTCGGGAAACCATATTCTGTCTTTGCTTCCTTCCTCATCTTCCATCCTCTGGGGGTAGGGCCTCGGTCGCGCAATCATTATTCTGTCTTTGACTCCTTCTCGTCTTCCTATTTCCTTCCGTGGGGACGAATCTCGTCGCGGCCGTTCTCTCATATCTGGGCCCTCAAGTGGAGGGGCGGAGGTGTAGAGTTCACTCTGTGTCTCTCATTCCTGTCCCTGTCTGAGAGGTGCGTTGTAGACGCGGCCTGGTGACAGCGTTGGTCTGGCCTAAGGCTGGCGGGCACTCTCCTCTCAGAGGGGGGGGGGGGGGGGGGGGGGGGGGGGGGGGGTCCCATGCTCGGGCTCTCTCTCTCTCTCCGTCTTTCACCTGTCGGGTGAAATCTCGCCTAATCTCTCTACTGCGAGGGGACCGAGCTCCAAATGCCGACACGTGCCTAGGGGACGTACCCCATCGTTGGCGGTCAAGCACGTCCGGGGCCTCTACGAGGCGGGGTGGAGCTCTTGGTGCCCGGGCTTGGACGGGGGGGGGGGCAAGCCCCGATCTGACTGTTAGGCTCAATCATCCCCTGAAGGCGGTAAGTTTTCCCGAGGCACCGGCGGGGGAAGTGGACCCCTTTTATTCACAGTTCCCTATGATTCTGCCTTTTCCTGCCCTGCTGTAACGTCCTTTCTTGACTTCAGCTGTGTAAGCGGCGCTGGTCTCTCCATCCAGTAAGCGCCCACAGCTGTGACCATCTTTCTTCCTCCCAAGTCCCGCATCCACGGCACGTCCGTCCGGAGGAGCAGCCCGAGCAGGGTAGGCAGACATCATAGCCCTCACTTGGCCATTGGAAGGCGCCACACTTGGTGCATGTCCGTACCTGAGTACTGCAACAAAGGACAGAAAAACAAAACAACCAAACCAAGTGAAAGCGGGGAACCTCCAAAGAAGAACCGCGCTCCCGGTTGGCCCAAACATCATGGCCCGGTCACCGTCGCTGCCCGGTTGATACTGGTTAAAGGCAGTCATCGCTACTTTACCTCGCCCTTGCCAAACCGGTAAAGTTCCACAAAAACCAACACCACGTAATCCACAGACCATGTAGGTAATCCAATCACAACACAATGCACATAATCCAACGTCCACGAAGGTCCGAACACATAGATCCAAAGTCCACAGTACACAACGGTAATCCACCTAACTACAGCCGGAGCACGAAGTGCACACAGCCTGTCCTGAGCAGCTAAGCAAAGAGACTGCCGGGAAACGGTGAGCGCGCCACCGGATAGGGAGAAGGGGAGGCCACCCCGGGTGTCCTGGTAACAACACCCCTAGTGATTGCCTCCCCTGTGGTAATGTACACAATGAGTTTTTTGGGCTAAAATTGTTAAGCTAAGTGAAGTATTCCTAGTAGTAATGCCGTCGGTAATGATTTTGAGAAAATAAAGTGCTGTTAGATTTTTTCAGAATGGTAACTAATGTGGCAATGTGGAGAGGCATTCTTTGGATGTTCCCTAACCCTTTGGTTGTCGTGATGATCTCCAAAATCAGCATGACAAAATGCACTACTGACAGCCATGCAGCCACCAGTAAAGAGTACTGTTTACAGTATCAATGACAAATATATATGCACAAGGGGTTAACCATTTGGTTGTCACTGTTTTTGTCACCACCATACCTGCTGCAAGTGCAACCATCATGACAAAAACCACTACTGACAGCCAAAGGGCTTTGCAAAGCTGTGTTCATCAGAACTAGGAATTTTGGGCATTATAGCCCAAACAAGTTAGTTTACAGGGTGCAAGTTACATGCAGCTACTCAAAACAAATTCACAATCAAAATGGAAAATATCCTTCACAATCACACATAATGCAGGTAAGAAGTAGCCAGCATATTTTTCAGCTATTTGAAAATGAAAATGTAAAGGAATGGGTTTTGCAGGGTAGAGAGCAGCATAAATTATAAAAAAGTTGTCTCATAATTACCCTTTCCTTGATGGTCAGGTAGGTCATTAGTCCAACAGGCAGTACAACAAAGATGAAACCATAATAAGTTGTCTTTGGGGTCACTTTGAAGTGATCAAAGTTGGTGGCTCTCATTGCCATGAAACGTTGCACTGCAGGATCAAACTGAAACAAGAGAGGCAAAGCCATTATCATATTATGGCTCATGTGTATGACCGATATATGTGTGACCTTTGTGACAAGGGCTGGCTTTGGAAGTCACCTGTTGGAGAATAAATATACATACAACATATTAAACACAAACCAGTCCACTATCCAGAGCAAAGTACCATTATAATGTTTTACCAGAGTCCAGGCTGGCTCCATACTACCTTATTTGTGGCCACATATTCATGTTTAGTGTAAAATAACAAATAAGCTGGTTTATGTGACAAAACCAATAAACTGACTGATGAACGAAAGTACAACCCTTAGCAGTAAGAGAGTCAAGTTTTTGAATGGCAAAGTGTCCAAGAGGAAAAGATGTATGTTCAGTTTGAAACCGCTGAAGTGTTTTTACAGGAAAATGAATTCAGCCAAGGGAGGTAAATCCAATGCAGAATCGAAAACAAAGCAGATGTCAAGAGTTGTCTCACGAAAATTTAGATCTGTGCCCATCTGTGGACTGTCACAACACACCAAAGTCCGGATTTTCAACTCCAACGTAAAAGCAGTTCTCCTATAGATATGAAGCAGAGACTTAGAGACTGACAAAAACCATAGTCAACAGAGTACAGATCTTCATAAACAGTTGCCTTAGAAGAATTTTGAAAATCTACTGGCCAGAGAAGATCAGCAACATCAGCCTCTGGGAGAGAACAGAGCAGATAACAGCAGAGAATGAAATTGGGCGAAGAAAATGGGGATGGATTGGTCACAGTCTGAGAAAGCCAGCTTCCAGTATCACTAGGCAGGCACTGTCATGGAACCCCCAGGGAAAGAGGAAAAGAGGCAGGCCGAGAAACACCTGGCGTCGAGACCTCCAAAGCAGACATCAAGAGACTCGGAACCACCTGAAGTAAAATCGAAGAAGAAGCACTGGACAGGAGTTGCTGGAGGTCTCTTGTCGACGGCCTAAACCCTGGGAGGGGTGACAGGCGTAAGTGCCATCTGTGGACACTGAAATATTTGGATTTGTCGACTGTGGGTCAGGAAACATGGTATCAGTAATTGCCTGTTGCCGTCATATGGAAGATACTATTCTGAAGAATGGAAAAGAGGTCAGATTATTATCTTCAGGTTTCTAATGTGAAATACAGGCACTGGGTTAATAGTTTTCCATCTCCAAATCGTAAGACCTTCAAAAATGTGGAAATTCAGGTTCTTGGAAAACAGCACTAGTTTCAACTTGTTGGTCTATGGCTGTCCCTCCTATTTTAATGTGATATAATGATATATATTTGGCTTTTGTCAAATATTATGGTCTCTCCAAAGTAAATTAGTGACTTTGCATCAGCATCTTTGACCTTCTGAGCTTCAGTGTGCAAGCCACACAGATGGTAATGGACAGACTTTGAAAACTGACAGTGACACTATTTGCAAGTCCTTGCATATTGAACAGCAGAAGGAGGAGAATAAATGGCTATAGGTTTTTCTGACTATTTATTATTAATATTATTACAAGGCATTTATATGGCACATATCATACTCCAATGATCTTGGATGCATTAATGTTTAGTCAGACTTGAAAAACAAAAATAAAATTAGCTTACTGTGCATCAGGTGTCTTGCATACCTTCAACTGGACCTATCGCAGCCTATCGCTATGCCTGTGGGGCTCTGGATAGAGGTAGTACTTTTGCTGTTCGGCAGCTGCGTCCTACATAGGACGGACGGGCATCACTGGTCCTCATCCAACTCCTTAATCTCTCACGTGCTGGCTCCAAGCGCCACACCCTGGCAAACCACCTCAGCTGGTGGGCTAAACCACGTGAGGGGGTGCTGTTCACACTGCACCACTAGGTGGATGAGCTGTTTCTGACAGCCAACGGCTAGAGGACGGAGGAGATCAGGTTGGATCCAACGGCCAAATGTGGGGGAGGAAACCCTTCAAATCAGGAGTGGAGCACCGAAGGTAGACTTACTTACTTACGCCTGTCACCCCTACCCGGGTATAGGCCGTCGACGAGAGACCTCCAGCGACTCCTGTCCTGTGCCTCCAGGAAAGAAATTACTGTTTGTCTTTTCGTCGGCGTTTTTGTAGCTATTTCCTTTTTTGCAGGGTGGGGAAGCTACCCCCACGCCCAACCCCCTCACTAGGAGGACCAGGGGTTTTCTGTCGGGGTCACCTTCCCTTAGACCATGTTGGTTCACGGCACCTTATTTCATTCGGTGCACCCCTCTCGCGAGGGACCCCCTATCCACCACCCAGGGGACGCGCCTCAACGCCATATGGTCCCAGCGCGAGGACCGAAGGTAGACAGCTGCCTGTATTCATGCACTGTTCTGGCAGCTCCTGCAGCCAAACGTACTGCTTGCATTCCTTTGGACTATATCAGCGAGGCCGAGAGGGGGATCTTGACGACTGGGCATCCCAGGATCTCCATACACTTCGCCCAGGCTTGCGCCCTGGAGAGGTCACTTTAGTGACTGACCCAGCAAGTGCATATATACTCCATTGTCTTCCGAGACAGTATGCCAAACAACAACGGTGCTCATTAGGACACAGTTTTGACTAAATTACCCGACAGCTTCTAAAACTGGTAAAAGCATAGTTAATAAATTACCATATTGTTCAGGGCTTCTGCTAGGATTAATTTCGTTGGGGTCCCCAGGACCTATTTATCAATATTTTAAGGGGTCCCAGGCTACAATAGATGAACATTCAGTGCGTCACATTGATTTTCAATGCGTACCTTACGCGTTTTTTTGCGTTATCAGAAGCCCCGTTGTTAAATACCAGGTTCCAACGTGCAAAATAGAAAGGTTGGATAGCATTTCAAACATTGGTTAAACATCACAATCACTGCCATTGAAAAACTTGACTCACTTACTCTAATCTAGGGACTGTACAGGTTGGCATAGATGGTTGTTTCATGCAACTTTTTACTAAGTATCTAAGGTTTGCTTTCTTTTGACACCCCCCCCCCCCCCCACCACACACACACAAGATGGCTGCTGGACGAACGTTCATTTACTTAACTCATTCTACCCCAACACCGAAATCCTTAAATTTTGCCGTTGTCCTCTGAAGACTGCATTGCAGTGCAGAACACAGATCGACCATGATAGTTCAAGGGTGATGCCAGAATAGCTTGGCGCCTATGAGCTATTCTGGCATCACCCTTGAACTATCATGGTCGATCCTTATCTTCCTGTGGTGTGTCTGGGGTAGAATGAGTTAATAATTGTTTAGTCAACTTCACAACAGAGATTCTGAACTTATTATCTGTTTCATTTTTTTTTTTTTTTAATTTGATTCCACTATGTGTAACTGTGATAGAAGACTTGAATAGGGTGTGCCAAAACTGTTCCCAACATGATGCTCACCATGTAACAAATCATATTTCTTCTATTTTTTTTCTTATGTCAGTTTATTTCTACAGTAATGTTGCCTTGGTTTATCAGCAGAAAAAGATGGGACACTGAGAAGACAGCAACACTCACAATGTGACCTCCATCGTGAGCGCCGCGGTAGGGATCTGTAACCTTCTTTTGCCATTCAACTTTCAAGGCATCTCGCATCTTTGCTCTTTCCCTGATCGCACGTAACTCATTTGGTGGCATATCGTACATCTTCCAAGGGTCCCATGGTCGTTTGCTCTGTGGTAAGTCTTCCATCTTGACCTTGGTTGACGGAAGTGGCCAAGAGCACGAGTCAATGGGCATTATCCGGAATTCCGATGCTACTCTCTAACCCCATGATTTTTCGAGAGTTAACTCCCCTGTTACAGGGAACGCACAATGCCATTTTTAACAAAATGCCTTCAGTCAAACGTTGCGCTTGGGGAGAATGCAAAACAGACAGCAGATATCCTGAACGCTGCATTGGAGTAAAATTCATTCCATTCGTGAAACCAGGGAAGCACGGGTACCATCTTCAACGATCTCTTCAATGGATCAAAGCCTGTAATAGACCAGCTAAACAGTTGAACGTCAACCTACTCAATCGCTATAAATTCATTTTGTAGCAAGGTAAGCATGTATGCGGATTCTTGTTACTTTGCTGCCCTGTGTCATTTGCTTGCACTCGTTTCCTTTTATACTCCGATTATGCTTTCGATTCAAATACATGCCGTTTTCTGTTGCATGATGATGATGTTTACCGGCTGTTGCGTGTACAGTTTAAAATGACTTCAGATTGGCGTTCAAATCGCCAATCTGAACGACACGATCTCCCTCTCCCTACCTCCCTTTCCCATCAATAACCATTTCATCAATTTAGACAGAACCACAGCATCAGCTACCTTTTTTTTTCTTGTGAGAACTCCCAATAAAACATGATATAGTATAGTAGTGTAGTGTGTACATTGCAGTAATGTTCTTGTACTGTTGCAGCACTTTAAAGATGGTGAACCTACACAAGAAAACCCTGACCCTCTGTTTTGTGGTGGGGAAGCAAAGCGGCCTTCAAGAAAAGCGCCTACCAAACGTCAGTCTCTTACCGAACTTCCATCTGCACCCAGAAAAAAGAGGAAACACTCTACAGTAAGAATGACATTATTTCGTCACTAAATTAGTAAATGTAAATTGCATTTTGTATTTTTGAGATACAAAATAATACACTAATGATATTAATAAAGTGGTATTAATATTCATTATATTTTTTGTATATGCAAGGTTAATAAGAACAGCTACTTGTTACGGACTTGTCAAATAATCCATGATCTCTGTAAAAACAGCACAAGTTGATAAAAAAACATGTATTATACATATTCTACTCTTAACTACGCATTAGGTTGGTTTCAAGGTATAGGTATATTTAATAAGTTAATAAGGTGTGACTACTATACATTTACTAATATGTATTTTTGTAAAAAAACAACAAAACCTCCGTTTGTGAATCGACATAAGCACCACACTGGCAACAGCCTGCACAGGTTTGAATAGATTATCTTGAAACGAAATACAAACAGGTGTTTCATCAAAGTCATGGTGACTTGATTAGTCCCAGGAAAAAATCAAGCGAGTAGTACTGCATAGAGAAGGAAAAAAGTAATGGTTTTAGCTTTACTTTGTGCTTGGTTGAGGAAAGGGGCATTGCACATTTGTTGTAAAAGTATTAGAGTTTATTGAGGGTTGTTTTTGTTTTGTTGTCGCTATGTAATGGATTTAACTTTGAGAGTGGTCAGAGAATGATATCTGAGTGATGGTTGTAGCACAAATATAATTTTTATTCATACAATTCTGTTTACAGGATACTGAAAAGACAAAGGAGACAGAAGGCAGAACATCGGGGACTACTACCGCTGCTGACGATCGAGCAACACAAGTTAATGACATAGCTGCTGACGAACAAGGTGCTAATAACACAGCTGCTGATAACGAAGCAATGATAAGTGAGTGTGGTGCAGAGACTGTTGTTAGTGCCAATGGACGACAGACAGAAGAAGATCAAAGTGATACACAAACTGAGTTTTGGATCTCTGACAGTAAAGTTGCTTGCAGCAACTGTGGTCACCGTGTTGAGCTAACAAAAGAAGCTGCAAAATCATTGAGTGCAAATCAATTCATGAGCCTTCTGATGTCATCCGATTCTTCATGTTTTTCCTACACCGGTGTTCCTACAATCCGTGTCTTAAAATTTCTATTTCTTTGGATGCAGGAATCAGAGAATGGGAATATGAGATTTGAAAACCAATCAAATCGATAAATGCCGGATCGATCGATAAATCACGCCATTTTAAATAATAAACCCACTGACCCCCCATCACCTCCCCACCATTACCAAATTTTTTTTTAAATGGCGACCATGATCAGTGCAGCATTATCGAATACTCTGTTGTCATCATAACCAGTACAACTTATCGTGGCTCATAGTGATTGACACAGCTGCTAAGGAATTTTATTCAACACCTCTATTTTACCCCCCCAAACAATTGATTTATTCTAATTAACACGGTAATTAAGCAAGCCCACCCATTTAAGAAACAATTGATTTATTTAATCCTTTCCGTAAATAAACAAACACACTTGACCAAATACATTTAACAGCTTTATCTGCCCAGTCAGGTCCCCCAACCCCTTGGAAACAAAAGGCTAGTTAAAATATCTTTCCGAGAAATAGTGACTACCGTACACGCCACCCACCACTCAATGCTGTCAGAGTTGGCCTTCCTGAGAATACTTCCTGTTTATACCACCATGGTAAACAATAGTCTTCTATGCCCAAATAGTGTGTGTGTGTGTGTGTGTGTGTGTGTGTCTCTCTCTCTCTCTCTCTCTCTCTGCACATACAAAATAGTATATTAGTGAGCACTGCGACACCTAAATCAATAATGCCGTATCGATAGTTATAAATCAGGGTAAATTATGTACGTAATTACGTTACGGTCCAGAATTTCTAATTTCCCGTTGTCACTGTTGGCGTTCCTGAGAAATAGTGACTAGACAACTTTTTCAGTGCAAAGTATGTTGCTGATTCATTCCAAGTAAAAGTTATATGTCGACTAAATACGCAAAAACAAACTGCGTGTCGGTGGCTAAATGCGCAAACAAACT
Source organism: Semisulcospira habei (assembly GCA_036245525.1). Lineage (NCBI taxonomy): Eukaryota > Metazoa > Mollusca > Gastropoda > Semisulcospiridae > Semisulcospira > Semisulcospira habei. Next base: position 132,908,676 of record BTPG01000006.1, read on the forward strand.
GCGTCATCATGACGAGACAGGGCAGGTCAGTACCGCCAGCGATGAAAAAACTTATGACCCACATCACGTTAATTTTATGCATAGAATTCGGAGCCCTCACGAGTTCTGCTCTGCATTGACCCGCTAGCGTGGCTTGCGGCAACTGTTCACAGTCAATAGCCACAACTTCCGCGTTCCTGCCCTGTTTTATCTCCAGTCAACATGCACCAATGAAAGAGTTGTGACTGGTTTTTAAGAAATGTTTACAACAACCGGGCCCAAACAAGCATTGCGTCAGCTTTTCCGGACATTGCATCAGCCTAATTTTATTGGCTAAGAATTTGACCAATCTGTGCTGAAAACTTTTCTGAATATAACCCAGCGCACAGCAATGCGTTACCAAACAATGACACAACCATTTGGAGTAAATGCGATTTCGCGAACCAGGACTCTTCGTAAGCAGCTTAATGATTGTACTAAAAAAGGTAGGCAGCTCTATAATGAATTGAAACTCCTAAAATATAAAGAACAGGAGTTTAAAAGAGAGTTAACTGATATTGAAAATGAGATGGCAGCATCTACAGCTTTTTTGATAAAGTACCAGGATGAAAATAATGAGGAAGCATTTGCAAAAGAGCTTGTATTTCATAGCAAACTTGAAAACAAAATAGAGAAAATTAAAGTTCATATCAGTAGATTGGATCAAAAGATCCGTCATCAAAAGAGTTCTATAGAGCTGATTGAAAAAAAAGTAAAAGCTCACCAAGAAGAAATAACACAAATTGAAGAGAGCCCCGCAATTCAAAATGTTGTTGCATATATGAATGAAATGAGAACAAAGCTGCAGCCACAAGTGACACCAATGGATACATCAAAGTAGTTTGTAATAAGTGTATCACATCGCACACTATCCGATGAAATGGCCTGTTTTATCGGCCGGCTGTATATACAAAATAGTTGACGTTTGGTCTTGATTTTGTCACCCCACCCGGGTCTGCCTTGGGGGACTTGGGTGGGGTTAGGTATTTTTTAGTTCCCAGGGTCACCCTGGTCAGCCCCACAGGGTGGGTTTTTCTCTCTATTCTGGGGCATGTGTTTCTGTCTACCTTTTGTCCATTCACCTGTATTTGCCTTTTTAAAACTCTCCCTACTGTCTGCACTGCCTGTAGCTCTTGATATTGGATGTGTGTTGCTAAATGGTCTTAGCTTTATTTAGGCCCCATGTTGTAGGTTTATTTAACGTATTTGACCGGCTGGCGACATACATTCAATTTTCTGTTTATTTTTTTTTTTCACAAGCAGTGCAGGCACGTCCTGAGAAAGCCTTGTTGCTGTCGGGACATTAAGCAATGTACAATCAATCAATCAATCAATCATTGATTTTGTCATTTATTTTCGTTTGTGTATTTCGAGTGAGTTTTTGCTTTATTTGCCAGGCACTACTCTTGTCAGCGGACCAAGCCTGACCACTTTTATGTGGATTTTTGTTTCATTGCATTGAAAGTTGATGATCTTGTTCACCCTATTAGAGTGTTGGTTGCTATTTTGGCTTTCATTTTGCTATTTTGTTGACTTCACTTGATGTCCGGCAGGCTGATGGTCTGTTTAGTCACACGTTCATTGCATGTACTGTAGAGTCCGACTGCGCTCGATGCTGGCTCGGCTTGTAGTCACTACAATGTTAAGTTGCTTACGAAGACTGAAATATAAGCGGCTTACATTGCTCTCGGCTTTTTTGTACATACCATCAAATTTACACATCACATCATATATTTAGCGTGATGTGTCAGAGGAAATCACATGCACGGGGTATGAGATTTTGTGCTCAGTCCCGGGAGTACCCCGTGCGTCTGTTTTTCCTGGAATAGAATGTACCGACAGCTCAGCACACAGACACACACAAACCACATCCGAGAGCACACATTTGGATTTTGAACATGTGGTCTTTGGTACAAACTAGGTGACCACGGAATTTTTCATTTAGCAATGGGCTGTCAAAGGTTTCTGACCTTTCTGATGAGACTAATTAAGTCGAAACAGCCCCACCTTGGCTCAAAGGTAAGTGATTTTTTATTGAACTTATTATTATTATTATTATTTTTACTATATCTACTCTGTTGAAATCAAAGACTTGGACGCCAAAAAACAGTGCTTTCTCTCTTTGTTTGTGTCGAAAGCTTATCTCGGGAAACAATGATCTGAGTCTGTCTCTTGTCTGTCTATACATAAAGCAGTGAGTCGCTTCCTACCGGTATACACTGACAGTCTATAACACGACATTGAAAGTAAAGGAAACAACTCAAAAGCTAAGTGAATACTTTTAATATATGTGAGCGCTTAGTCGGCACTCAGAAATGTTAAGTTGCGCATCATAAATCAGATACAAATATATATTGATTGCTTCATTTGCTATCAGATATGCCTAAACACCTCACTTTTAATTTCAGAGAAAGAAAAATTGGTACTTTTTTTTTTAAATTTTAGAGATAGAGATAGTGAGGCATCTAAGCCAGCTTGAAAGATTTTTTTAAAACTGATTTCATGCCTAAACATCAAACACTGTGTCTCATATTAACAACAATGCACTTCTAGAGATTAATTATGTCTTCTATTATAAAGCAAAACACCCTATGGCTGAAAAAAAGAAAATTACAAGTACATGATAAGGTAACCTATAAGTTACTTGCAACTGACAAGTAGCTTTTAAGTTACCTCCTCAAGTTCTTATAAGTTAATTGTCATAAGATTTTAAAGTGACTTAAAACAAGTTCTTATAAGTCTCTTAAAACAAGAACTTACAACTTTTTGGACCCAAGTCACAACTTACTTGGACAGAATTTCCAAGTTACAAGGACAATATAAAAACTTTTTTCTCAATAGTGGTTTGGTGGTGGGGCAGATGGTGTTAGATGGGCAGACGTGAAAGGCATGACATCTCTTTGCGAAGTGTATGACAAAAATAATTGATTAACAAAACCTATCGTTACTTGCTTGTAAGTTCTCAAACTTTTTTCATAGTTTCTTCTACGCCTATCTTTTTTCCTTGTTCTAAAAAAGATTTCTTTAGCTCTTCAACATTTACAGCCTGACTACGCATCTTATTCTGTATTTCAGACTTTTGTTGTTTATAGTTGGCCAAATCATCCTGGACTCTTTTAAATTCGTTATCATCAATTTCATTATCTTCCAAAGATTTACTAATAATAAGTTTCATACTCGTCAGCTTAGCTACTGCGAGCGTACTTAATGCTTCATGCTTTTGCAACTTTGTATAAATTTTTTTGTTAAGGGCTTCCATACCAAAGCATGCCAGGCTTGTGGCAAGGCCAACAGCTTCAACAGCAATTCCTACGACACTTCCCACCCCCGTTGCAAACAGAGTTATACCTCCTACAGATAATCCGGCCGAAACCACCCCCATGGCCATTGATGTGTTGTGTACAGAATTGAAAACCGTATTGTAACGGCGTTTACACCTCGAGTATTTTGCTTGTTCTTCTTCCAAATACTTCAACGCTTCTGTAATATTCATTAAACGGAATGAATATGCCTTTAATGTTTTATCACGCTCAATAGGCTCAAGCTGCTCAGGTGGTATTTGTGGATACAAGTTCACCATTTTTTATGACAAATATTTTTTTAATCAGCAATTACATTTTGCAACTCTTCAAAAGTATACAATTTGCTGGCATAATAAAATGCAACAAGATCAATGTGTTCAAGGTTTATGTAAGTTAGACGAACAAAAGTTGCTTTGTCAACCACCACCTTGACAGCGGGAATACTGCTTGAAACATTAATAACATCATTATTTTTTGTAATGGCAATAAAGACCTTTGATGATTCTGTTACTGTTTCATTCCATGTAAGTTTAATTCCTTGTGCTATATTTGCCTCTTTTGCAGAAGCAACAGATTTCATGATAATTTCAAATACTATTGTCACTTCTCTAGCCACGACTAAGCTTGCTGGCATAAACACAACAGAAGTATCTGATCTACCCTTTCTAGTTGTAAGAAGATATCTCCGTCTCTCATAATTTTCAACTTTCAGTTTTTCTCTGCTATTGTTGTCTGGGGCAAAACTTGGAACAAGGCTTACAATAAGCGGCCCAGAATTAACAACCTTCCTAAACACTAAGGCGCCTTCATCATCAGTGTATACATAAGGACTAATAAATTCAATCTTTATGTCCCAGTCAATTGTGGGTGGTGGTGCCGGTACAGGTGAAACAACCCACTTACTACCCACATGTATTAAGTTGTAAGGCGCATTATTTACAGGTGGAGTAGGTACAGTAACATCACGAAGCTGACCAAGTTTAGGAATCTGTTTTTCACCGTCTTTTATGTCAACAATTACTTTCCTCTTGTACATGCCATTTGAATCAAGTTCAAAACCATATATTTCTCCAACATCCACCCCACCCGGGTCTGCCCTGGGGGACTTGGGTGGGGTTAGGTATTTTTTAGTTCCCAGGGTCACCCTGGTCAGCCCCACAGGGTGGGTTTTTCTCTCTATTCTGGGGCATGTGTTTCTGTCTACCCTTTGTCCATTCACCTGTATTTGCCTTTTTAAAACTCTCCCTACTGTCTGCACTGCCTGTAGCTCTTGATATTGGATGTGTGTTGCTAAATGGTCTTAGCTTTATTTAGGCCCCATGTTGTAGGTTTATTTAACGTATTTGACCGGCTGGCGACATACATTCAATTTTCTGTTTAGTTTTTTTTTCACAAGCAGTGCAGGCACGTCCTGAGAAAGCCTTGTTGCTGTCGGGACGTTAAGCAATGTACAATCAATCAATCAATCAATCTCCAACATCCCCCTCCTTCTCAAAATCCTGTACATCAGCCAAATCTTTCAACTCTGTTACTGGACACGCAACTGGTATGATTGTTCGCTTTGGACCAAGACCACTCATTTTTATAAACAAAAATAAAATTATTTAACTTCTAACACTACACTAAAATCATGCATAAGAACTGGTTTGTCATCCTGATTAGTTACAGATATACTCAGTGACTCAAAGAAACTAGAACCTAATTTCTTAAACTGCAAATTAGGAAATCTAACAACTACACTTTCACAATATGGGGTAGTTCCAGTCGGCAAGCATCTTAACAAAGTTGAAGGCTTTCCATTGTGTACATTTTCAGTAGTGTTCAGTTCTTTTAAATAAACATTTAGCACTGTGTGTACTGACAAATGAACAGGATATCTGCCAGTTATTCTTGGTTTTTTTGGTGATAGTAGACGTTCGACTGATTGTGACCAATCTTCATCTAGATGTGTTATTTTTTTACCTAAAAATCCAAGTAATAATAAAAGACTAATTGATAAAGAAAACTGACCACTTTTTTGAAATTCAATTGTAACAAGTAAATTAGCTGGGTTTAAAGTTGCTTTAATTTTAAATTCATTTTGAAGCCATTCAGCTAAAGTACAAAAGTCATAATACCCAGCTCGTAAAGTATCACCCTTCTCAATACCATCAAGAGTTCCACTTACAGAATAATTTTTTTTCATCATCCGTTACATTGAACCACTTTACTGTATAAAACATTTCATGGATAGCCACAGCCTTGTTACCATCTCGATTATCGATTCCATTAGTTAGCCACACTGGTTTGCTCCTGTCAAGATTTGTTAAGGTTATAAACATTTTTATTATCACATAAAAAAAAGCACAATGGAATTTAAATCACCAACAATTGCCATTGTAAACGCATTTCAATTTAACGTGGATGCCAAGTATAATGTTGCACCAACTTATGACCAGAAAATAATTCAACTAAATCAGCTTGATATAGCTTTGTCTGAAGGAGATTTATTTCAAGTGAAAGTGCCAAATCCTTATGAGCATTACCTAAACCCTCCAATAACAGATGACTCAACTGCAAGAAAGTGGTCTTCAAGTCCACTACAGATGTTTCAAAACCAACTCAACTTTGCAATACTATGCTCAACTACAGGCTGTGGCGTTTCTTTTACAGACCATTTGAATCACCCAAACAAACTGATTAAGTCTGTCTATCGTTTCCACATGTATTACCAGCTTAGAAGAATACTGTCAGAACTGCATACCCCACTGCCCACTGAATCCAGTTTTAATCAGTTTAACAATCCCATGGATTTGAAAGCATTTGAACGGATCTGTAATGAATTTAACATCAGTACAAAGTATGACTTTACACAAAAACTTGATGATCACAAAGGCATGGGAACATTGTATTATGCTATGAGTCACAGACAATACCCTCAAGATTATTACCCTGGTTACACTTCATTCTCATCAAAATCTGAAGTGTGGTTAGGCTCAATTGAACAGAAACAGTCTAATGCCTGGACCACATTTGTCTTAGATAAGAGTGACGGATTTACTCAAGCAGGAGTCGAACGCATAAATGAGTCTATCAGAACATATGTGTGGTGTATTCTAGGAGCACAAGCTCAAACAAAATCAAACATTTTGAATGGAAGTGGAAAGTTTGATTCACAAAAACAGTTTCTTGCTAATCTTGAAGATTCAGTAAATTCATCAGTTGATCTCCCATCTAGCATACAACGTTACCAAGACGTACTCAGATATGCCAGATCAAAAGTTGACTTTGTAGTTGGTATTGGGTTATACATGTTGCCATCAGACCTTCAACTCCAAATGGGGACAATAACAAATTATAATAATGAAATAGTTGTTGCAGGTGTTGGTCAGAAATTAGGACTCAATCAATCTGTAAACTTGGGGGCCACAACCACACATGTACAGTCATTAAAACCATTACAGACAGTAACACCCCCGGCCACGGCACCAGTAACATCATCACCTGTACAGACAGTAACAGCTCCAGCTTTGACACCGGTACCCATAACGATAACACCAACACCAATCCTTGACACACATGAGTCAGAGAGAACAGCATTGGTAATAGGTCTCACTGGATTAGGGGTATTACTTCTTTACCTGTTTCATTAAATAACCCACCATCAACCCTCCTACTGTAACCAAAAAGACCCACACATGCTCTGCCATAAACCCTACTGCCTTCGCTGCAGTACTAATCAACCAACTGACAACCATGCCTATAATGCCAGGCAACGCGTCTACTGCTTTCAGAGCCAATTTCTTAAGCAAGTCTGATATGTGAGACAGTTGTTTCTTTACCCACGACTGTAAGTCTTTTGGATCTGTGGGGACTGGGGTTGGTGGTGCTGGAGGTGGAGAACCACCCCCGGAGACAGCCAACACAACTGTACTGATAATAAACCCCAGAGCTGTAATTAAACTGGCAATTGTGATACCCTGTTCTCTGAAAAGTGTTTTAAGTCTCTCAGCCAGAGTAGTGTCTTCGTGAAGTATTTTTTGAATAGTTTCTCTAATTCTGTTGACCTGTGATTTTAGTTTTTGTCTTCCAATACTAATCACTTCTAATCGTCCAGATCTTTCTATCTGCAAATCATTTAATCTGTGTTGGATTCTTTCTTTCATTTCTGTGTCAAGATTTCCATTGTCTGCTGTAGCCAGTTTCTCTTTCTCACGTTCTGTGTTTATCAAGCTCTCCCAGTTTGGCAAGATTATTAACCATCTCACCTCTTATTGTCTGCAGTGATTTATCCAAACCCATAATCTCCCTCATTGACAAAGGTGGGTCGTTTATTGTTTTCAAAGCATCATTTAATTGTCCTTCAGTAAATGAAGTTTCTTGTATCACTGTGTTTGCTATTTCTGGTAGGCTTGTTATTGGTGCCATTTCAATTTGTTGCCCTGTTGGTAACTTTGTTTGCGTGTCGTGAAGAACACTAACCAGTCTTGGCGTGACAGGAGACCCTCCAATACCAAGGTATCTTGCCAACCCAGAGTTACCACCGACTTCACCTTTAATTGTACTTAAAGCTCTAAACTTAGAAGGATTATTTTTATGTGTTAGATTTATTTTCCCTCTGTCTGTATTTACAAATAAGTGTCCTTTATCATATTCAAACTGATTAGGATCTATTACATCTGGGTGGACACCAACACTGTCATAAAATGAGTTTACTTTGTCTTTTAATAGTTCGTGATACATACTAGACATAGTTACCATTCCAGTCATATCTGTTGCACCAGTATCATAGTCATTCATGTCATCCATTTCAAAATCTTCATACCCCACCCGGGTCTGCCCTGGGGGACTTGGGTGGGGTTAGGTATTTTTTAGTTCCCAGGGTCACCCTGGTCAGCCCCACAGGGTGCGTTTTTCTCTCTATTCTGGGGCATGTGTTTCTGTCTACCCGAGGTCCATTCACCTGTATTTGCCTTTTTAAAACTCTCCCTACTGTCTGCACTGCCTGTAGCTCTTGATATTGGATGTGTGTTGCTAAATGGTCTTAGCTTTATTTAGGCCCCATGTGTTAGGTTTATTTAATGTATTTGACCGGCTGGCGACATACATTCAATGTTCTGTTTAGTTGTTTTTTTTCACAAGCAGTGCAGGCACGTCCTGAGAAAGCCTTGTTGCTGTCGGGACGTTAAGCAATGTACAATCAATCAAAATCTTCATGATTAAATCCTCCCGCTGCCATTGTTTTATTAATTTATTATTTTTTATTGTGCATAATAAAAATGACACAGTCTTACGGATCAAAGTTAGACCCATACAGAAAACTACGTGAGCCCCTGGGTGTTAAGGGCATTCGACAAACAATAGTCATCACAAACAATCCAAGTACCATAGACCAGAACCAAACACTTACAGTCAAGTTTCCAAACCTAGGACCCAGTGACGTTATTGTTCCTGGCACTGCACGCCTAGCATTTAATATTGAACTATCATCAGACGCAGATGTAAACAGAACACTAGTTAACAATCTTGGTAGAGCAATTGTTAGAACTATTAAAGTAAAACTTGAAGGGCAGGAAGTGTTTAGTCTTGACGACTCAGATGTATTCTACTGTTACAAAGACCTTTGGCTTACAAGAGAAGAACGAGAAGATCGTATTTACCAAGGCATACAGCCAGATAATGTTGGTAAACTTCGAATCGACGCCGGAGATAAAGTAACTAATACAGCCATGGATGTTATAATGGCCGAAACATATGGATCCAGATTCTACATTCCACTTGAGTTTGAAATCCTAACAGCTCATCTGCCTTATTATCAAGGAGCACTGAATGACCGTCTGAGTTTTGAACTAACCTTCAATGACTACTCCAAAGTTATTAAATCATCTGATCTTAGTGCAACATATAAGATCTCTAACATTTCCTTGGAATATGAAATTGTCACACACACTGAACTAGCCAGACTCATACAAAATCAGTATCAGTCAAGACTACCAATTTATTATGACAGGGTGATTAGACATAGTTTAATACCCAAAGACAAAAGCGACCCAATGTGGAACATAAACTTAAACACGCCTGCTAGGTCACTGAAAGGTATTTTTATGTTGTTTATTGAACCAGCAGATCCATACAAACGGGATTCAGAAAAATTCTACAATCCTAAGATTACACACTTGTCCTGTACAATCGAAGGCCGTCCTAATCAAGTGTACGCATCTGGAATGTTACCATACCAGCACTACGATGAGATCACAAAGTATTTTGCAGGAGGAAGGATTAGAGATAAACCAGCAAACATTGCGTGCAAAGATCTACATCTGTATGACGTTAGGATTGGTCAATACCTGACAAACAAGTATGCACTGTGGTTAGACCTGCGTAGTACAGATGATGACTATCTTCATGGGTCAGGATGAACTGTCGAGAATGGTAGTGATGGAATTACAATTCAGATACAAAAGAAGGTTGAAACTGCTGCAGCCATAAATATATATTTGTACCTGATATATGACGCACAACTCAATATTGCAGAAAGCAGACTGAGTGGACACATATATTAAAATTATATTGTGTATTAAAATGAACCGGAGCTTAATGACACTCGATCCACACTGTGGCTTATTTGTTGGTGCCACAGGGTGTGGAAAAACTGAATTTGTTCTTAATCTGTTACAAACAAGATACATATACCATTTCGAAAACATTGTAATATTTTGTCCTACGATAAAACACAACAAAGCTTATCACAACCGTTTATTCATTTGGACTGACAGCAACATATATTTAGTTGACCCTGAGAAAAAACTGAATGATTACCTACAGTATTTTTACAAGCAATTTGAAGGGCAGCCAACTTTGTTTATTGTTGATGACTGTTCTGCAGAAAAAGACATTGTCAAGAAGAGAAACACTCTATCAGAACTTGCTTTCAGTGGCAGACACGCAAATGTAAGTGTATGGATTCTCACTCAGAAATATAATGCTGTACTGAAAGATTTTCGAGAACAGTTAAAGTTTATCTGTTTGTTTTACTGTAAGGATCGTGACAGCTTTGAAGACTGTCTCAGAGAAAACGATGTCATACCAAATAAGCATGAACGTGATGATGTGAAAAATAAACTGAAATCAACTAAACAGCTAAAGCTCATTTTAAAGACAGATCAGCCCACGGGGTATGGATTAATTTAACCTTTTAGTTTGTCTAATAAAAATGATAGACGGACAAAATTGGCCTATTAGTGAAATCATAGATATTACATATTTCTTTAAAGATGTTAAATATGTAAGCCAGCTTTATAATAAAGAGTCACCAGGTAATTTTTTTATGTTACCAACAACACTGTATATGACTGGTAATATAACTTTAAGTGTTGATAATCCATTTATAAAAAAAATAACTGTTGATATTAAGACACAATCATATACTGTTAATGAATATTTAAGTGGTTGGTTTGCTAAATTGTGTAGTGATTTAGCAAAAGAACTATATAAAATAAATTTATATTTTAACGTTGTTACATTTAATAAAATGGTATTGCACATACAAAACCAATAATTGAGTCAGTGTGTAAACAAATCTGTTTATTATAGGAGTTACAGCCAATAAAGTACAATTTTTATTATATAATTTTCTATTTATTTTTTTGTCGGACAAATAAAAATGACGGACAATTCTCAAAGCTTAAGAAACGTGTTTCACACAACTGACTTACCTATATCTAATATTTACAATGTCTATGAATCAATAGAAAGATCTTTTTTAGTCATACAAAATAACCTTCTTTCTAATAGTGTAAAGATTCAGATTGTTGCAAAAATAGAATTTGCCAGAGATGTTGGTGAAGTTATTGTAACGTATATCTCGACAAGGCAGCACACAGTTAATTCGAGAAGAGAACTAGAGAAAGTGTTTAGAGAAAGATTGTTACCAGACTTCCATGAAGCAATTGACAGAGCAGAAATGCAAGGGTCTGGCTGGCATGAAGGCCTTGTTCATGAACTACAACTGAAACAGTCAAGATATCATCCTATACTAGGTAAATCATGGATACCACTTCCAACTGAGGTTGCAAACAAAAAGGCTGTAGTCAATATTCAAAACAATGACAACTATTGTTTCATGTGGTGTGTGCTTGCTAAACTTCATTTTGTAAAAGCAAAACCTGAACGTGTATCAAACTACACCAAATTTGTAAATGAACTCAACTTCAGTGGCATTGAGTTCCCTGTTAAAATAGAGGACATAGATCTGTTTGAAAAACTAAATCCTGGTATATCTGTGAATGTGTTTGTGTGGGAAAATGAATCTGAGAATAAGTTACAGCCAATTAGAGTATCTCCAATTGCCCCAACCTATGGGCAGCCAGAAGATAAACATGTTGACATGTTGCTAATTGGAGATGACAATAACTTCCACTACACAATTATCAGGAATATGTCACGTCTATTTCATGGACATACAACAAAACACAATGGCAAACAGGAAGTTTGTAAGAGATGTTTACAGAGATTCTCCTCCATAAAATTAGCAGACAAACATGTTTTACACTGCAGGTCAGCTGATGACATACAAACTGTACTTAAGTATCCAGATCCTGGTAGTCAAGTGTATTTTAAGAACTATGGGAATCAGCAAAAGCTGCCGTTTGTAGTGTATGCAGATTTTGAATCACTCGTTGTTCCATATGAAGGTCCTGTTCCAGAGTCATTACCAAAGACTGTAAAATTGAGTGACCAAGTGGTGTGTTCTTTTGGATATATTCTTGTTATGTCAGATGAACAGCATTCAGAACCTGTTATCTACAGGGGTGAAAATGCAGCATGTCTGTTTTTAACAGAAATGAGACAACTGTATAGTCAGGTAGTACAATATCTCACAACATGTCAGATGCCTTTGGTGATGACAGAAGAAGACAAACTAAAATTTGATACAGCTGAGACGTGTTGGATTTGTGAACAGCCTCTGGGGGGTGATAAAGTTCGTGACCATGATCACATAACTGGACGTTACAGAGGTGCTGCACATAACAATTGTAACTTGTTATTAAAAATAGATCCAAAGACATATAAGTTACCAATCTTTTTCCACAATCTCAAAGGGTATGATTCACACATTATCATGCAGGCTGTAGATGAGTCGTACAAAAACATAAGTTGCATTGCCCAGACAACTGAGAAATACTTGACTTTTAGGTTAGATAAATTAGCATTTTATGACTCCATGCAACATTTGTCTTTAGGTCTTGCTAGTCTAGCAGAAGGACTGACTGAGTATCCAATAACGAGTAAATATTTTGAAACAGACTTGATTAAGAAAGGTGTCTATCCGTATGAATACATTGATCACTGGGTTGTGTTTGAAGAAACAAGACTGCCACCAAAAGATAAATTTTATTCTACACTAACTGGCAAAGGTATTTCTGACTCTGAATATCAACACGCTCTTGATGCGTGGGATAAGTTAGGGTGTCAGACAATTGGTGACTACCACGATCAGTACTTAAAGGCAGATGTTTGCTTGCTAGCAGATGTATTTGAAAGTTATCGTGAAAAGGGTTTGTTGCACTACAGTCTTGACCCTGCTTGCTACATAACTAGTCCTGGCATGACATGGGATGCATTTTTGAAATCCAGTAAGATATTTATAGACCTGTTGTCTGATCGTACGATGGGTGAAATGGTGGAACGCGGATTGAGGGGGGGGCATTAGTTTAGCAGCAAACAATTATGGCAAGGCCAACAACAAATATCTTGATGACTTTGACCCCTCAAAGCCAATGTCATTTATTACATACTTGGATGCTAATAATTTGTATGGATTTGCAATGTGTGAATTGTTGCCATTAAAAAACTTTTGTTTGTATGATTTGTCACAGTATGGCATAAAAAAATTAACAAAATATATTATGGCTCGAGGTCAAAATGATGAAAAGGGTTGGATCTTTGAAGTAGACCTGGAGTACCCACATCATCTACATGATTACCACAATGATTATCCGTTGGCTGTTGAGAAAATGAGTATGACAGGGAAAAAAGAAGACACCAAACTTGTACCAAATTTGAATGACAAATTCAATTACGTTTGCCACTATCACTTGTTACAGTTTTACATCAGACATGGGTTAGTACTAAAGAAAGTTCACAGAGGTATTCAATTTGATCAGAGTGCTTTCATGAAAGATTACATAATGAAGAACACCACATTGCGTGCCAGAGATGGCAACACTGCATTTGACAAAGACTTCTTTAAGCTTATGAACAATGCTTGTTTTGGTAAGACTATGGAAAATCCTCATCACCGCAAAGATGTGAGACTGGTTACAACTGAATCAGGTGCAATTAAACTTACAGGTAAGCCCCAGTACACAGGGTATAAAGAATTTCATTCATCATTGTATGCAGTGTCACTCAAAAAAAAAAGATTGTCAAACTGGACAAGCCAGTATTCATTGGTATGGCAATTCTTGAGTTGTCAAAATTACTAATGCTTGAATTTTATTATGATTACTTCAAACCAAAGTATCCTGACTGCCGTCTGTTATACACTGACACTGACTCTATGATCATTGATGTGTGTACTGAAGACTTTTATGAAGACATGAAAACAGAGTTACACATGTATGACACATCTGATTATCCTAAAGACCATCCACTGTTCAGCACACAAAACAAGAAAGTGCCTGGAAAGTTTAAGGATGAACTAAATGGTGTGCCAATAGTTGAGTACGTTGGTCTGAGATCAAAAATGTATTCTATACTGCATCAGAAAGGTAGTCAGTCAAAAGCCAAAGGAATTAAAAAAACAGCAATAAAAAATAAAGACATCCGTCATGAACATTACAAGAAAGTGTTAGATGGAGAACTGATGCCTGATTATCCAAACAAAACACTGAGGTCAAATAGACACAATATTGAAATGATTCAAACACAAAAGAAGTCTCTAGCAGTAGGGGACACGAAACGAGTGTTTTTCAGTAAGGAAAAAGCTTATGCACCAGGTCATTACAGGCTCAAGTTATCTGAAGAAATAGCTGACGAACTGGTTGATGAATTAATTGATGAGTTAGTTACTGAAATGAGTAACAGTGTCTGGGGGAATAATCTGTAATTCTTCTCTAACAAATGCCCTCTTTGGTGCAGGCTCATACAGATAATATATTGTTGCATTAGCTGAAGGAACTATTTTTTTTATATTATGAACAGATGTAGACCAAATTGGATCAGTTGCCCTACGTCTAACGTCATTTTCAGCCTCACCAGGTTGATACAAATATCTCACCTGTTTTGTAAACAAGCTAGTGTCTGGAGGTGTTATTGCTTTTATTTCTGACGGTATTGTTTTCAATTTAATAGCATCAGCAGGCTTAGGATGTCCTTCATTGTTCATTGCTTTTATCACATGTGGTAATCTCTTAACCCACTCAGTGTTACGGGTGTCATGCATGAGTTCCTTAGAATACTGGTAACTGAAAAGTCTCTCTGACAACTGTTTGTTAAAGTTCTCTACAATTGCCTGTGATCTGTGCACACCTGGAATGCCTCGTCTGACCAGTACACCATGCTTAGCAAATAACTGATTAACTGCACCTTTAAATTCTGATCCGTCATCAACCTGCACTAGTCTGGGGTATCTTAAAGGGCCTCTTTTATAGATACTAGATAAAGCAGTCGCAACAGTGTTAGCAGTTTTGTCAGATATGGGTTCAGCGTCTTTGTACCTTGAAGTAGGTAGCGGCAGCTTCGCCAGTCGGCTACCATCAAGCATAAAATCGCTGCATTTTGTGCCAACTTCAACTCAAATTTATCATGCATCTACTGCACAGATTGTTTTCATTCTTATGTCAAAATAATATACGTCTTTTTATCTTTCCAATGATCATAATATTATATATGTTTTGTTTGTGTGGAAAAACTGCAAAAATAAACTTTAAAGCATGTGTTTCGACTTGTGCGAGCCGAAGTCCGACTTCCCGGCGTATGCATCGCGTACGCGCCTACACGATCCCTCTTTTCAACAAGCCAGCAGATTTACCACACACACGCTACACAGCTATATTTAGTATCAAAATGTGGGTCAGGACGTCTGCTTCAAACTGGTATAAGGTGTTTGGTGGTTTTCGTATACATACATTGAAATATTGTGTTTTTTTCACAAAAATAAGGACAAATTTTCGTTTTTTTAGCAAAACAGAACGTATAAAAACACACATCTGGGTACCATTTTGTAGAGGAACGTCAAATCTATCGAATGGCGTTAGAGGCTAAATTATGCAAATGTGGTGGAAAATCTGCTTGAGGAATTTCCCACTCTCGTTCACGCGCGACTTTTTTTGACCGAAATTCAAAATGGCGACGACTGAAGACGAACCGGTACTTCCACTTTCGAGGAAATTGCAAGAAAACTACGTAAGTAAAAGCTTAATCGCTTTGCAGATTTATGCTATGTTGTCATTTGTATGGTTTAGATGCTATTTTGTTTACTATTCTTCGGAATTCTTGCATACACATCCTTCTATCACTGCGTTTAGCCTCATTGATCATCGCATCTTTCTTTGGATGGAAAGTGCCATTGAATATAGGAAAATACTTCACTACAGAAGTCGGTTAGCTTCACTAGCTGCTTAGTAATGTATTTGTAAATGCATTTATCACTTTCCTATTTAATTTCAAACGTCGATGCTCATCTGTTATGGTTATATTCAAGTTTAACTGTCGGGCATCGAAGCGAGTCAGGGGCAGATAATTTGATGAGCGACTATGCGGCATTGACAAAATAGGTCTCAGAGCGGCCAGTATTTCATTATTTCTCTTCGTTTCTTTCGTCGAGATAAATAATTAGTCACACTCAGCATGATCAAAATACCCTGCTTTTTATTTTTCTTTACTCTAGGCCTAATTAAATCTTCCTCCTCAAAAGATGTTTAAGGTAAACAATGACATGAGTACTGTTTGTGTAAAGAGGCATACTCAGTCATCATGATATTAATAATAATGAGTACTTGTATAGCGCCTAACCTCAGATTAGAGCTCTAGGCGCTTAACAAAAACTAATGTACAAAAATAACTAATTACAAAAATGCAATTTTCAAAAACTACAAAAGACAAAATACAACGCACTCTGTAAACAAGCTATAAAGTCACCATTCAAAAGTGCTACGCTTATGGACTCATACTGGCATTCACACACACACTCACACTACTTCTAACATAGATAGAGATGACATTAACATGACAGGTGTGTGACAAAGTCATTTGTAGCTGACAGAAAAAATATGGGTCTTTAGAGCTCGCTTGAATGCCTCTCTCGAATCCACGTATCTCAGTTCGCGTGGGAGGTCATTCCAAACAACTGGGCTTTGGTATCTGAATGACCTCTCACCAAACGACTTTGTTTTGACATGAGGGATACGTAAAACTCGAGAGTCGGCAGCAGAGCGCAAATTCTGTCTTGAATAATATAGTGAACCGCCAGTATTTTTTAACTGATTGACATTACATTTAACAAAACAACCTCCAGTATTTTAAAACTGATTAACGTTATATTTAACAAAACAACCTCCTTTGTTTTAGGTGGTGATGACGCGTACACTGTACTCAAAGTCTTCCTAGCCAAAGGGAGGGGGAGGCGCCCTGACCTGCTCACCTTCAGTGCACTGGATAACTCACTTCTTTTTCAAGTTTATCTTCTGAAAGAAAAATGTGACAAGACTTTTGATGATGCACCGGCATTTCTTTTGAACCTTTTTTCCGGACTTGACAGAGAGTCGTCTGAGATGTTTGGTGTCTGAGACAAAGCTAACATGGGAAAAGCAGAACACTATACAACTGCAAGAAGATTTTATGAAGAAGCGTCATGACACGACGTGTAGGACCACACCTACACCAACTTGGCATCACCAGACAGCAACTTTTGACAGGCGATTGCCACCTGGCATCACTACAGTCGCCAACAAAAGGCTTACTTCTTGACCTGGAGTCATTAGAAATGCGAAGGCTCTAAATTTGAAATGATGTGTGGTTCAGATTGTCGTTTAGGTGGTGGTTCAGATTGACCCAGCAGACTGTGACCGCTGCAGCAATGAGGAGGAGGGCTGTAAAAGTGGGCAACTTCAAGAATCGACTCGTTGGCCTGAAAAAGGGGAATGTAGATTCGTTTTTGGTGGAAACAATGGATTCTAGCATTGTGGCAGCGTCTAATCCAGCAGAACTAGGTAACACCACCACGACATTGGATTCTGAAAGAAAAGGCATGACACTGACCATTCAGCATTTGGGGAAGAAGCTGACCAGTGTGCGGCATCGCATTAAAGAAGTGGAGCAGGAAAATGAGACACTTAATATCAAGTTTCAGGCTGAAATGGGGACTTTGCAGCAAGTTTTAACCGAAAGGACACATCAGCTGAGACTTGTTGAAGTGAGATTAGAGGGACTCCAGATCAACCATGACAGTATCACAGCTCGCTTGAAACGGTATACGAAAGGGACACTTTCCAGAAAACTAAAGCATACGGCAAACAAAGTATAGCTTCAAGAAAGTGTCGATGACGCAACTACTTTTGCCGGCAAACATCGGAGACCATTACCAACGTTTCAAGAACACTCTGCTGTAGTGTGCATTTTTGTTCAGTACTGATTGCATAGCTCAAGCAGTGAGTTGGTTTCATTGGTCCTTACATCTGTCCTTTGACTGTGCAGACTGTCTCGCAAGGTTCAGATCAAGCCGAGCTGCTAGTTTAGACACATATATTCATCAATATAATTATGACATACATTATTTCCAGGTGTCTCTTTACATGTTTTCTGTTCAAAATCATAGCTGAATATAATATGCTTTTTTTCCTCCCTGCCAAATGGCCTCAAAATCTGTATACTGGTTAAAGTTTTTCAGTCATATTTGTGCTTTCAACTTGTTGTCGGTGATACTTTTACTTTATTTGTAGCATGTTCAACATGAATGACATGATGTATGGAAGTGATTTTCATTAATATTGCAGCAGAATATATATTCTGACTTGTGTCCAAACCGCATGAAAATCCATCAAGGCGTTCAGAAGTTATGCTAATTTTCGTGTTGCGCGTCGTTGCTCATGTCCGCGATACGTCATTTTGAGCATTTTCTGGACTTTGGCACCTTCTATCAGAACAATTTAATTATGATTACAGTCTGAAAAAAAATAGGCTTTCTTTTTGTATATATATTTCTTAAAATAATCTCACAAAAGGTTATTTTAAGCGAAAGATTGTTCACAGTATGGTCACAAAGTTGGACTTCTGTGCAATGTCAACTCGGCTCCGATTGATTTTTTTCCATTTTTAGTAACTCGTTACACATCATTGTACTGCATTATGGTTTTCATATTTGTTTCTGATACTCTCCTGATAATACAGATTGTGAATTAAAAAGATGAAGCCTGTATCTTCTTAAGTGTCTCTGTATCCCTTGTCTGAAAATGGCTTTTCATTAGGTTGGCGGCCCACGGACGAAAGCCTAAAAGTGTAAAATGTTGTATCTCAGGAACTAATCAACATATTTACAAAATCTTTTTTGCTGTTTGTTTGTTTCTTAATGCTCTATTAATAAAACAATGTAAGGAAGGTCTCAAGTTATAATGAAATTTTGGCTGCCACTACCTACTTGAAGCAATGTCTACAACAGTCAGTGCATACTTGTATCGTTTCTTTCTTATTGTATCGTGTGGTAGGAACAGGAGGTCCATTTGATGTGTGTCATTAGGTGATGTATTTTCAAAATGGGGTCTTGTTATTTTTCTTGGAGCAGGGAGATATATCTGCCAAATTGCCTGTCTCTGCAACCATTGTTTGACTTGATTGAGTGTTATATCTCCGCCCACAGCGGCATGTAATTTTTCAATAGCTGTTGCTCCTTTCCAATAGCCTGATGGTGAGTAATATATTTTCGATAGTTTATTTTCGGCTGCCATTTTTTCTAGCAATGAAAACTCCTGTAAAATAAACAAATGTCATTCCCACTAGAACAAAGATTATCTCTCCGTTTCTTTGTTGTGTGCTTGGTTTGTAATAGTCACTTAGTTTTGGTTTCGGTATAGACATGTCTTCACCCGTGACAAGAAAATATTCCCTGATTGCTTCGTCTGTATTTGAAAACGTATGTTGTGCGTGGCCTTCAAGCCTCAATTTTTCATTGATAAAATCAAGTTTCTCAATTCTTTGCTTCTCATAATCCTGTTGAGCTTGTGCTAATTTTTCTGACGCTTCATTGTGACGTTTCATTTCTTCTGCAGATTCTTCTCTACCCATTTTAGAAAAGAGATAATTAGAGCCACTGAATGCCAGGGCGTTAACCATCGCACCTCCAATCATAATAGCTATCGTCGCCATATTTATTTTATTTACATAGAAACATTTTCGGGAATAATTCCTTGCTTAACAAGAAAATCTTTTGTCGCAATTGATGCTGTGACAACTACAATTAGCTTAGCACTGTCTTCGAAATCGAGTCTACTCAAGTCTGCTGATTTCATTTTGAGTAGACTTTTCCCCAGCATAGAATAAGCTACTGCTAATCCACTGATTACGGCAGAGTGATAGACAAGGTTCATCATGTTCTTTGAGTCGTTCATTTCTTAGGCAAGAAAAATTAAAATAATATTTCTATTTACTGCATAAAAAATGGGTCAACGGCTTTGGGTGTTACTGGTAATGTGGCGACTTCTGGTTTTGTTTTTGGAGTGTCTGATTTTTTGGTCACTGTACGAGTCTGTGGTTTGTATTTTTTGTATAATTGATTGATTGATTGATTGTACATTGCTTAACGTCCCGACAGCAAAAAGGCTTTCTCAGGACGTGCCTGCACTGCTTGTGAAAAAATAAAAAATAAACAGAACATTGAATGTATGTCGCCAGCCGGTCAAATACGTTAAATAAACCTAACACATGGGGCCTAAATAAAGCTAAGACCATTTAGCAACACACATCCAATATCAAGAGCTGCAGGCAGTGCAGACAGTAGGGAGAGTTTTAAAAAGGCAAATACAGGTGAATGGACAAAGGGTAGACAGAAACACATGCCCCAGAATAGAGAGAAAAACCCACCCTGTGGGGCTGACCAGGGTGACCCTGGGAACTAAAAAATACCTAACCCCACCCAAGTCCCCCAGGGCAGACCCGGGTGGGTTTTTTGTATAATTGATACCCTACGTAACCTACGTAACCAAATCCGACAACAAATCCGGCAACTATATATTTTGTTGTTTGAGGGTCAGACTTAGTTGTTTGTCTCTCACTTTGATGAGGGTGTCCTGTCGGTGTCAGTCCTGACGGTCCTGACGGTCCTGAAGGTGTTGACGTCTGGTCAGTCACATGAGCCTTTTCTGTTTGTGTTTGAAGCTGTAATTTTTTTTGTCTGTTATATTCGGATTGATTGTACATTGCTTAACGTCCCGACAGCAACAAGGCTTTCTCAGGACGTGCCTGCACTGCTTGTGAAAAAAAAACCTAAACAGAACATTGAATGATTGATTGATTGATTGTACATTGCTTAACGTCCCGACAGCAACAAGGCTTTCTCAGGACGTGCCTGCACTGCTTGTGAAAAAAAAATAAACAGAACATTGAATGTATGTCGCCAGCCGGTCAAATACATTAAATAAACCTAACACATGGGGCCTAAATAAAGCTAAGACCATTTAGCAACACACATCCAATATCAAGAGCTACAGGCAGTGCAGACAGTAGGGAGAATTTTAAAAAGGCAAATACAGGTGAATGGACAAAGGGTAGACAGAAACACATGCCCCAGAATAGAGAGAAAAACCCACCCTGTGGGGCTGACCAGGGTGACCCTGGGAACTAAAAAATACCTAACCCCACCCAAGTCCCCCAGGGCAGACCCGGGTGGGGAAGAACATTGAATGTATGTCGCCAGCCAGTCAAATACGTTAAATAAACCTAACACATGGGGCCTAAATAAAGCTAAGACCATTTAGCAACACACATCCAATATCAAGAGCTACAGGCAGTGCAGACAGTAGGGAGAGTTTTAAAAAGGCAAATACAGGTGAATGGACCTCGGGTAGACAGAAACACATGCCCCAGAATAGAGAGAAAAACTCACCCTGTGGGGTTGACCAGGTTGACCCTGGGAACTAAATTCGGCTAATCTTTTACCAGCCTCAACCCTGCCTGGACTTTTAGCCTTAGTCACAGTTTGAACCTGTGTCAAAACTGGACTGGGGTTCGGTTGTGGAGTCGTCTGGGTTTCGTCCATTTTCTTCTGCAGTAAAATTTATTTTCGAGAAATCAATATGACTCCCGGTAACAAGTAAGGTTACCACAGGTGCAAGGTAATTTCCAAACTTGTAAAACATGACACATGCTAATTTGCCAATTGAACTTGAAACAATAGGACTGCTTTCAAGGTCGTGTGATAGACTGTCACTATCCACAGGTAGAAAGTGACTCACTGCTTTTGTGTATAGGCATACAAGTGATCGACTTAAATCACGAGTCATTAGTGAGGCAATGTGGTTCTCATATTTTGAATGAAGCTTGATTAGCTCGTCAGCCGTAAGAGATTCAATATCCTATGTCATGTATTGTTTCCCGAGATAAGTCTTTGACTTGCCTGAGACAATTACAGACAAAAGACGCTGTTTTTTCGAGTCTAAGTCTTTGTTCTCTACAGCATTGATATCGTTTAGAAGAAGTAATTCGTCTTGATTCATTTTATAATGTAATATAATATTTTTGTTTTAAAAAGTCAATGACAGCATTAATAATTTAGGTTGGGTGGGGTATCTACCTTAATAATCGCGGGTTGGTAGCTGATCAAAAAACGTAGCTTGAATGATTTCTGGAGTGGAACTAAAATGGCTAGGTAATAAAGTTATTGGGTGTCTTTGTTGACGTGGGCTTGCTTAATTACCGTGTTAATTAGAATAAATCAATTGTTTGGGGGGGGGGGGGGGGGGGGGGTAAAATAGAGGTGTTAAATAAAATTCCTTAGCAGTTGTGTCAATCACTATGAGCCACGATAAGTTGTACTGGTTATGATGACAACAGAGTATTCAATAATGCTGCACTGATCATGGTCGCCATTTAAAAAAAAATTTGGTAATGGTGGGGAGGTGATGGGGGGGATCAGTGGGTTTATTATTTAAAATGGCGTGATTTATCGATCGATGTGGCATTTATCGATTTGATTTGTTTTCAAATCTCATATTCTCATTCTCTGGAATCATCTTCAGGGGTTAAGCTATGGGACGGAAACAACCGGCTTGTGGCTGGTAGGTTGCAAGGGCGAGGGCGTAAGCAGCACAAGATGACAAATTTCAAGTGTATGGTACTAACATTGGTGCATCTTCGGAAGGGGTTTGACATGGACCACCTATCCTTTCTGTTCGGAATTTCACAGAGCCACGTTAGCAGGATATTCACTACATGGGTGAATGTCATGCACCAATGTATGAAGCCACTGTTGTTGTGGCCAGAGAAGGATTTGTGTAGGAAAAACTTGCCTGAGTCATTTCATGCATTTCCAAGGACTCGAGCAATCATTGACTACACAGAGATCAAACTTGACAAGCCATTCAACAAAGGTCTGAATTGTTCCGCCGTTTCGAGGATTTCCTCGGTAATCTCGCCGATTTTCCGCTCCTCAAACTACTATACTACTACTGTTTCCGTGTATAATTTCTTGCGCCTTTTTAATTTCCGCTTTTTTTTTCAAAGTCAATTCAGACCTTTGATTCAAGCCTGTTGCACAGAGGCAAACTTGGAGTGCCTATAAACACACCAATACAGGAAAGATACTGGTTGCAGTGATGGCTTCTGGAGCCATCACATACATTTCAAAAGTGTATGTTGGCTCGGTTTCTGACAAGTTAATTGTACAGAAAAGTGGCTTTCTACAGTTGGTAGAAGAAGGCGACGATATAATGGGGGATCGAGGATTCAACATCGGCGAGCTGTTGCTGAATCGCAAAGCAACCTTGAACATCCCAGCCTTCAGCAAAGGACAAGAACTATCTTCCAACGCCGTCCAGAAATCGAGGAAGATTGCATCTGTCCGAATCCATGTAGAATGCGCAATCGGCAGGATGAAGAATTTCAGGATCATCAGAGGTGTCATTCCAAACAAGATGCGCTTCCTGCTGAACCAGATATTAACAATCATCAGCGTTTTGTGCAATCTTCAAAAGAGATTGTGCTAGGCCGGATGCTTCATTTCTAAATTTGAATAAGGCCAACAACAAAAACGTTGGATTAGGATAACCCGACCGACCCTATCTTTTCTTTTTGTGCCGACCCTATAATTTTTTTATTTTAGTTTGTAAACAGAAACAAAAAAGAAATTTTAAAACTTTTGCCTCAGTTTGCACACCTACCAAGACCAAAGAGAATGTAACAAGGCAGTAATACTAGCAGTAACATCCCCTTAACTCAGCTTCGCTGAGGCCAAAATCGCCAACTTCAATTTTTGGTGATGTACACTGACCAACCGACCCTAATTTGTTTTGGTCATGTTACCCTAATCCAACATTTTGGGGGTGTCCTATTGCACAATGAACTAGAAGATTCTTGTGGTATTTTAACTGTATAGATAGTGTTTTATTTTTGTGATTCAGGAATGCTGAAGAAGAGGAAAGAGCAGCAACAAAAGGCTTACTTACTTACTTACGCCTGTCACCCCTACCCGGGTATAGGCCGTCGACGAGACACCTCCAGCAACTCCTGTCCTGTGCTTCTCCTTCGATTCTACTCCAGGTGGTTCCCAGTCTCTTGATGTCTGCTTGGAGGTCTCCACGCCAGGAGTTTCTCGGCCTACCTCTTTTCCTCTTTCCCTGGGGGTTCCATGACAATGCCTGCCTAGTGATACTGGAAGCTGGCTTTCTCAGACTGTGACCGATCCATCCCCATCTTCTTTGCCCAATTTCATTCTCTGCTGTTATCTGCTCTGTTCTCTCCCAGAGTCTGACGTTGCTGATCTTCTCTGGCCAGTGGATTTTCAAAATTCTTCTAAGGCAACTGTTCATGAAGGTCTGTACTCTGTTGACTGTGGTTTTTGTCAATCTCCAAGTCTCTGCTCCATATAAGAGAACTGCTTTTACATTGGAGTTGAAAATCCGGACTTTGGTGTGTTGTGACAGCTCTCTGGAGCTCCACACTTTTTTCAACTGGAGAAAGGCTGCTCTGGCTTTACCGATTCGTGCTCTGACATCTGCATCAGTGCCGCCTTTTTTGTCTATGATGCTCCCGAGATAGGTGAAGCACTCCACCTCCTCCAACACGGTGCCAGCAAGCAAGACTGGTTCTTCCCTGGTTGCGTTCAGCCTCATTGTCTTTGTTTTCTGTTTGTGAATGGTGAGGCCCACTTGGGACGAGATGTCAGCAAGCCTCGTGGTCTTGTCCTGCATTTGTTGATGAGTGTGGGACAGTAATGCCAAGTCGTCTGCAAAATCGAGGTCGTCAAGCTGTGTCCACAGTGTCCACTGTATTCCACTTCGTCTGTGCTCTGTGGTCATCTTCATGACCCAGTCTATGGCCAGTAGGAAGAGGAACGGAGACAGCAGACACCCCTGCCTGACACCAGTTCTGACCTGGGGCTCCCTGGTGAACTGCCCTTCGTGGATCACGCGACATGTCATGCCATCGTAGCTGCTCTTGATCAGGCGGACGAGCTTTGTGGGTACACCGTAGTGTCGTAGGAGTTTCCACAGAGTCTCTCGGTCCACGCTGTCAAATGCTTTCTCATAATCCACAAAGTTGACGTATAGCGGGGAGCTCCACTCCAGAGACTGTTCCACGATGATGCGGAGAGTGGCGATCTGGTCTGTACATGATCGGTTCTTCCTGAATCCTGCTTGCTGGTCTCTCAGCTGGGGGTCAACGGAGCTCTTCATTCTCTCCAGGATGATCCTGTTGAAGACCTTACCTGGTACTGACAGCAAGGTGATTCCTCTGTAGTTGGAACACTTGCTGAGGTCGCCTTTCTTAGGAAGCTTGATTAGGTACCCCTCCTTCCAGTCAGCCGGCATCACCTCCTCTTCCCAGATCTTTCCAAACAGTGGGTACAGCATCTCCACTGTTGTCTCTAGGTCTGCTTTCAGAGACTCCGCTGGGATGCCATCTGGGCCTGCTGCTTTGCCGTTCTTCAAGAATGCCACTGCTCTTCTGATCTCTTCCCGGCTGGGTCTGTCACAGCTGATGGGTAGGTCGGTCTCTGCCGGCTGGATGTCTGGGGGGTCGGGTGGGCTCGGTCTGTTCAGTAACTCTTCAAAATACTCGGCCCATCTGTCGAGTTGGTCTGCTCTGTCTGCAATAGGCTTGCCTTCTTTGTCTTTTACTGGTCTTTCTGTATGGCCATACTTGCCTGACAATCTTCTGGTAATGTCGTAGAGCTGTTTCATGTTGCCGCTGCCTGCTGCCTTTTCTGCCTCTGCTGCCAGGCTGTCTGTGTAGGCCCTCTTGTCTGCCCTGATACTACTCTTCACCTCGCGGTTGGCTTCTGAGTATTCCCCCTGTGCCCTTACTTTGGCTGCTCTTGTGCGACTGTTGTTGACAGCTGCTTTCTTCTGCTTCCTCACTTCTATCTTCTTCAAGGTCTGTGCCGACAGCCAGTCCTTGTGATGGTGTTCCTGAACCCTACAGTGTCTTTGCAGGTTGAGTTCAGCGCCTCTCTAACTGCCTTCCACTGCTGCTCTGTGGTGACCGCCTCCTCTTCATTTACTAGCTCCTGCAGCGCTTGAAACCGGTTGGACAGCACCAGTTTAAACTCTTCTCTAACTCCAGTTTCTCTCAGGAGACCTACATTATAGCGCTGTCTTCTTGTTGTCTCTGTGCGGCGTTTCTTTAGCTTGAGCTTCATTCTTAAGGTAAGCAGATGGTGGTCAGAGGCGACATCTGCTCCCCTCCTCACTCGAACATCTTGAAGGGATCTTCTAAATTTCTTGCTAATGCAGATATGGTCTATTTGGTTCTCTGTTGTATGGTCAGGTGAGACCCAAGTTGCTTTGTGTATTCTTCTGTGCGGGAAGATGCTGCCTCCAATGACAAGTCGGTTTAGAGCACAAAAGTCTACAAACCTCTCCCCGTTCTCACTCATCTCCGAATCTAGTCCCTGTCTCCCCATCACCTCTTCGTATCCGGTGTTGTCCTCCCCTATTTTGGCATTAAAATCGCCCATGACGATGGTGATGTCTCGCTCCGCACATTTGTCCAAGGCAC
Organism: Semisulcospira habei; assembly: GCA_036245525.1. NCBI lineage: Eukaryota > Metazoa > Mollusca > Gastropoda > Semisulcospiridae > Semisulcospira > Semisulcospira habei. The sequence continues at coordinate 132,935,183 of BTPG01000006.1, forward strand.
TCTGGAGTCGGTCGTAGAACTCTTGTTTCTCTTCCTCGTCACTGTCATTAGTGGGCGCATAACACTGGATGACATTCAGCTTGAGCTTTTTCTTGGTTCTAAAGGCTGCTGTGATAATTCTCAACAAAAGGCACTGTTGTGATTTACTTCATTGTTGTTGGTTAGTTTTCATTGTTGCTGTCGGCCTGTGCCAAACTATTGAGCTTTGTCTAGTCGTAAACAAATGCAGTGTGTACTATACAAGCTCTGCGTAAAAGTGACTGAAGTAGATGGTGTGGATTCCTGAGAAATTTTAATTACAATTTACATGTACTTCTACAGTTCTATATTTTGAAGTAGGCATACCCTTCCTATTCAGCTCCTGCTTAGTGTGATAGTCTCCTTACTGTACTGTGACTGTGAAGACATTTTAGTTTCCCCTGCAGGTCATAAATAAGAGGTTTCAATAATGTAAATATCTTTGTTGTCTTTTTGTATTTCCAGACTTATCTGGAATATAGCCGGAAATCAGAATGAGCCAAAAGTCTGTGTCAGTTCTGTCTGTCGGTTCGTTGCATGACATATATCGCAAGAACCACTGAACGGATTTTGACCAAACTTCATAGGAACATTAACTAAGTTAGTGGCCAGTTTCCCCTGCCAATGTATTTGCTGTACGTCAAAGGTCAAGGTCGCTGGCACCAATTCTTTGCCAAACACACACTGCGAAACTTTGACAGTGTGATGAGTTAGATATATACTTTATTTTCCACGTGTTTTCCATCAGTGAACTGTGGCCTCAGTGTAGTGCGTCGGGCGGATGATCCGAAAAGACAGAGTTCAAATTTAAGCTCCGACAAAAATTTATTTATTATTTTCATTATTATTATTGTATGTACATGTATACATAATAATAATAACGTGTATTTATAAAGCGCGTATCCAGAAAACTGCTCTTAGCGCTGTACAATGAAGAACTCATCCACTCCACACACGCACACACACAATAAATGGCATCCAAATATAGACATGACATAATAAATAAAACATAACCAGCATAACATTATGAATAACAACATAATACACACTCACTCCCATAATACATACAACTCAGCGAATATCAGCGTTAATCATGCAAATACATTAACACTATACATACACATGTAGAAACAAATTTTAGTCCAGTGCCCTAAAACACACACACACACACTGACATGATAATTATGCACACACTCTCTATCTCTCACATTCACGTAAACACACCTGGAGTCATACATGTAATACTTTCAAAATTTAACATGCTCAACGGTAGGGAAAAAACGACAACACTGTAAAATTCCACACTCACTCCCAGAAATCATTCAAGAATATCAAATTCACTTCCACTCTCAATCCCAACTCATGTGGGGACAACTGAGACAGAATGACTGAGCTCATTGATGTACCCAACATGCAAAGCAACCCCACTGCTAGCATCCCCAAAAACAATGGTGTTCAGACTGTCGACAACAATTATGGGCAATGACAGTGCTTTGCTGGTGTACATAACTGCAATATGATCAGCATATGTGCCATCTTTGCGCATATCTTCGACATAACAATCAAATGTCTTTTTAGCAAGAAACCCAGACACGATCTTTTCTTCCAACGGCAAAGCTGCTAGAAAATCACACAGCACTTGTCTAAGCATGTCATGTTCAACATATTCCATGTCTAATCTCACTAGCTGACTGCTGACTGCCCAGAAAAAGCAGTTTCCATTACTGGGAGTGTGTCCATGATCCACAACAAAGTTTCTGTCTTGCAGTGACTTAAGGTTGTATACTATACCTACATTTTTTTAATTGAAAACTGCCGCTTATAGGGTTTTTTGAGAGCCTTATTGAGTCTGGAGGCTATTGCCACCCTGAAAGACCCATGGTCCCGGGCATATTTGTAAGTTACAGCCGTTTTTCTGAGGTACCCCACGGGAAAAAACACGCAAAATAGCCGATTTCAGAACACAATAAAAATTTATCGAATAGTGTGTTAAAATGATAAAGAAACATTTCGGTCACTTCATAAAGTATGTTAGTATTTTCTCGTAAAAAAAGTGTGTTCTGATAATTGGAATTCTAAGTGAAATCTAAAAAAATGTATGTTGTAAATTCGCAAATTGCCCGGATGTTATCAATAACATTACAAGTGTTTGCAATGTTGGGCAATTGCTCAGGCCCTTTTTATTCGATAAAGTCGTACTTTATGTTATAACTATCACATTGATTATGAAGAAAATATGGGGTCCCGCACAAAATTGGGCACTTTGGGTCGTTTTCGAGTGCGTATTCAATAAGGGATACAAGCGATGTCTGACTTCCGGCAGATCATATCTCCGCCGTAGCCGGTAAGGGAAAACGACTATGCCAAACTTACAAGGGAAAACCTAAGCCCAAACTGTTGCAAACTACGCCCAAACTGCTAGTCCTCGATTACTATTTGTGACAGTAAACTGGAACAAACAACAACGGCAGATACGGGATGAAAACGTTTATCTATAAGTAATTAAATGCACGAGCTGTTTCTTAGTAATTTAGTTAGTGCAGTGGTAAGGTACTTTTCTTTGCCACGCAGTGACCGGGGTTCGAGTCCCGTAGATGGCGATATTTTTTTTTTCCTGCTCACATTTGAAACCCATACAGTTTCTACTTCGCTAAGCAAAAAAAAAAAAAAAAAAAAATAACGCGTTATTTTTTTATTTTTAAAATATGCGATTATCATCACTGTGGTAATGTGAATGTTAAACCATAAACCAAACAACCGGATTCAGTTTTGGATAAAAATGCACACTGGTTACCTCGGTACATTTGTTCATTCATTTTTTTCAGCCAGGCATTGTGTGAGCATGTTTACATTCATTCAATCATTCACAGCTTCACTGATGAAAAAGCACACCAAAGAGTGTTGTCACAGACAGTTTTTTTTTAATAATTTTTACTGGCATCATCTACAAATATTAATTGATGTGAATTTGTTTTAATATACCTGCTGCAAGAAATGCTACATGCTCCTTTGGTGTCTCCGTGAAAGCAGGTCGATGAACATCTCTGGTTGAAAGATGTTTGTAAACAGATTGGTAGTGGATGTACCTATCTCTCTAGCTGAATCTCAGTTTCCCAGCAGTTTTTGGTTACAAATTATAAGGAAACAAAAACACTACACTACCACCGAGCCACCCAGCTCCCCCTCAAAATACAGCTTTACTGCAGAACATATTTCAACTACATGTAACATTATTCACATTTACATTGACAAAGTGCTGACTGTATACAAGCTATTTGGGAGAAAAGTGGAGCTGATGTCATTTTTAGTTGTGTGCATGCCAACGGAGACCGACACCGGCAACCACTTGCTCATGAGGTATTTATTTGGGAGCCAACTGCACAGTATATAAAAGAAGGGGGATAGGAGAGAAGGAATGACAGACTTATCATTTAGAGCCTTCCACTACATATATTATTTTGCTCATATGTATATATAGAGAGAGGGAGAGGGAGGGGGAGAGAGAGAGAGACCATGTACCATCACTGTAGTCCTGATATAATTCAACATTGCACATCCCACAACATAATAACAGTGAAATGCAGTACCAAACTACATTACACAGATACTGTGCACAATGTTGGCATGAAAATCAAACAATACTGTTACCAGTACCACACTGTGTCCAATTGCAGCACAACAAAGTGAAATGCAGTCTCAAGCCCCATAACTTGCACTGCACAATGCTGATGTCAACACAAAATACCATAACAACTGAATAACAAGGGTACAATGCACTGTGTCACCTAGTCTGCATAATATAGGCATCCACACCAAACAATACCTGTACTGCTCTTGATACAAAATCGACCATATAACGCTGGCAAAGTGTCTACAACAGAGTCTGCACCATGCTGGCCCGTAATCCAAGCAATACCATTGCTGCTCTCCAAAAACTCAACATGGTGCAGGCTATCATGTCACAACTGATTGCTGCATAGCACCCTGTACACAATGTTGGCATCAGTTTACTTTATTTAATTTTGGACCCGCTGGGGCATGAAAAATATCACAAAAGAACTTACATGAATGTGCTCAGAAATGAAATATTATCCTTATTACTACACTGTACGCATGTTCCTTAGCACAAATCACAAATGGACACGGATCATAGTCAGATCATTCTGTTTGCAGGCGTGTGTCATGTACAGTACATCTGTAAAACTTGTGAAATGAACCATGTGGTTAGCAATTCTGATACGATAAGTAAAGCCACACAGCTGAAAGTCAAAGATTGACAGTGGAAGAAAAAAATAAAACAAACACAAAGTACAGTACATATCATATGCCTATGATCAGTTATCACCCAACCACTTAAATCTGCTGTGACAGCTGGAGGGTAATGCAAAAACTGCATGGTCAACTCACTCTTGAGAAGTATTGCGTTTTTCATTGAGCAAGTCCACATTTGCACAACATTTTAAGCTGAGGGTTTAATGACATAAATATACATCCCCACGTTTCTATATTTCCGCACATCCCCTCTTCAGAAAGGACCCGTGGGTTTTATACTCTGAGGCCACTGACCATTTTCAGAATGAGCCCTGTATATCATTTTGAATCATGCAAAGCGGAGCAGTGATAAGTTTTCTCCTTGTCTCACACCGATGCTGCACAAAATCTATCTGTACCACTGTTTCCTACCCCATAAGTGTCAGCTGTGGAGTACATATTTTGAATGACTGATGTATGCCAGCATTTAGGAACTTGTCACAATAAAGACCTGTTCATATGATGAAATGTCTTCGAAAAATGAACACATTGTCAGTAAAGGGGTTTTCTTTGGATAATCAAAAACTAATACATATTAAGCTGCATTTCCAAATCGCGACATGACAGGAGAGTGACAAAAAGTACCTTTTCTGAGGGGGTCATCCAAATAAATATGCATAGGAAGGTCTTACCATCAGGTATCTCTTTACCAAGTTTAGGGTTACAGTTAGGAATACTTGAGAAAAAAAATCTTTGGGCAATATATTGATATCTTGTACCTATTTCCCGATTTCTTGTGACCCTTGACCTTTCTGACCTTTCATGCATACAAAATTAGTATGCATGAAAAGTTCTTACCACCTTGTACCAAGTCTGGGTTTGAAGTTGTGTATACTTGAGAAAACATCTTTTTGGTCAAAATACAGATATTTTTCACCTTTTTACTGCACTACAAATTACAACATGGGTGTCAAATCGCTTTGTCACATTGTTATATGAAAACACACAAAGCACACCCCCATCACTGTACAATAGCCCCTGAACTGCTCGACTGCACGTTACAATTTTGTCGCCCCGCTGCTTCTATGTCGGGCTTATGGAAACACTCCCTCTTTATTTCTATTTTCTCGAGTTTTGTCATTGTCACTTTGTTGTCACTGCCCCACTGCTGTTGTGCCTGCAGTTGAATAGCCAGGCCTAATGCCTGCTTGCCCTGCTCCTAATATATGGCTATGCATCAGCTCAAGCAGTAAGGCACAGGCTTTTGCTGCATTGCGAATGATGTGACTGTCCAAAACCTTGACATAGTGGCCAGCCTGGTGGATGGACATCAAAATAACAGGACGTCTGCCCTCCTCCTACACAGGACAATCAGTTCACTGCCTTTGCCTTCTCGTCGGTTGGCCATCGCGGAGAGATGTACCCGCTGAACTCTTATTCCCTCATCTTTCGCAACCTGCAAAAGATAATTTTGTATCAAAAAAAGTTCTGACATGCACATATTGCGTGCATATTTGCAAGTATTTATACAAAGTACATACATGCATCTTGGCTGATCTTGGCAGATCAGCGTGTACAGAGCTGTGGTCCTCACCACCCTGCCGTATGGTTCCGAGTCCTGGGCCTTCTACCGCAGCCAACTACGACTCCTCGAACGCTTCCACCAGCGCTGCCTGCGTACCATCCTGGGCATTCACTGGAGTGACTATGTCACCAACGTCGAGGTCCTTGAACAGGCCGAAACTGTGAGCATCGAGGCTTTGCTGCTGCGGACGCAGCTCCGCTGGGCGGGGCATGTCTCCAGGATGGAGGATCATCGCCTACCAAAGATCACCCTGTTCGGCGAGCTTGCTACTGGACACCGTGACAGAGGGGCACCAAAGAAGATTGATTGTACATTGCTTAACGTCCCGACAGCAACAAGGCTTTCTCAGGACGTGCCTGCACTGCTTGTGGTGAAAAAAAAAAAAAAAAAAACTAAACAGAAAATTGAATGTATGTCGCCAGCCGGTCAAATACGTTAAATAAACCTACAACATGGGGCCTAAATAAAGCTAAGACCATTTAGCAACACACATCCAATATCAAGAGCTACAGGCAGTGCAGACAGTAGAGAGAGTTTTAAAAAGGCAAATACAGGTGAATGGACAAAGGGTAGACAGAAACGCATGCCCCAGAATAGAGAGAAAAACCCACCCTGTGGGGCTGACCAGGGTGACCCTGGGAACTAAAAAATACCTAACCCCACCCAAGTCCCCCAGGGCAGACCCGGGTGGGGCGGCACCAAAGAAGAGATACAAAGACTGTCTCAAGAAGTCACTTAGTGCCTGCCAAATCGACAGACCCGGGTGGGGCGGCACCAAAGAAGAGATACAAAGACTGTCTCAAGAAGTCACTTAGTGCCTGCCAAATCGACCACCACCAGTGGTCTTCGCTTGCTGCGGACCGTGACACCTGGCGCTCCACCATTTACAAGGCAGCTGTCTCCTTTGAGGACTCTCACAGAGCTAGCCTTAAGGACAAGCGGCTCAGGAGAAAAAACAGAGATGCCGCAACTCAGAACCCTGGCCATACCTTCCCCTGCAGCCACTGCGGTCGAACCTGCCTGTCTCGGATTGGCCTCCGCAGCCACGAACAAGCCTGCAGACGTCGTGGGCAACTCCTATAAAATCTTCGTTCGCGAAGTCAAGCCAAGAGACATACATGCATAATATGACAGTAGTCAGAACATGAACAAGAAAGGCAATGTCCTTATGGTTCTCGTGTATGACCAATCCACATAATATGTCTGTCCTTTTTTACCTTGGCTTGACTCCTCCAACAGGTCTCTGAAAATGTCTAAACATAAGTATAGGGCTGGATTTTGTCAGTGAAACCTGAGTATTTTTCCAAATCCCTTCATTTTTCACACATTTGTCAACCCTCTGTGACCCTTGACCTTTGTGAGGGGCTGATTACATTAGTAGCACAGAAAAGTGTTATCATCATGCCAAATCTTATTGAAAAGTTTGCAAAAACATTGATAAAAACTACAACTCTACCCGAAACTAACTTTTGTCACCCTTATCATGTGGTATCTCCATAGCAAGTTTGAGTTTGAAGTTGAAAATACTACTTGAGATGACCTTTGAAAGGTCACAGAAATTGGTATGTTTAGAATTATTTTACCACAAAGTACCCTTGTGCCAAGTTTGAAGTCTGAGGCTTGCATAGTCTTCGAGGAAATGCCAATGTTAAAGTTGCCCACAGGTAACAGTTGACGGACGACCCATTACAAACACTTACTTTTGCTATCACACTTGCGCCAAAAATTAGACGCCATTGAGCTTGAAATGACCACAAAGGGCGTATACATATATCTAGAATCAGCATCAATATTCAAAGTGTAACTTGCAGAAATTGTCTCAAACAGGACACAACGCATTGCTGTTTAGCAACAGCACACACTGGACCAAATGGGTAGTATTCAGATTTTTCTAGTCTTTTTGTATGCACTAAGTGCTTATTAAAGAAAACGACAGTATTTAGAGACTTGCCCAACCCTCTAGTTTTTAAATCAAATGCAATATGGTGCCACTTGTTGACAGCAAGTGATTTTAGCATTCGGTGTTGTTGAGAATGCTGGTACTACTACTACACCATCTTCAACATAAAAGAAAGCATTACAGTGTGATGTGTTTATCCCAACCAGTTGTGTTTTGTTATGAACCTGATTCTATTCACAAATCAATCGGTATGCTTTACCTCGAGTCCAGGACAATAAGTGGTGCCTTCTCTCACTTTAGTTGATCCGCTGGAACTGGAATTGCCTGCTTTTAGCTGTGGCCTTCTCCTTTGAGCAAACATGACCTGACTAGCTCTTGCCTCTTCTTGGTGTAGGCATCATACTTCTGTGCTTGTTTGCAAGTATACCCTCTGGGCGTGACTCTGCAGTGAGACGTCAACAGCAGCACTGACCTGAAATGAAATACATGTTTATTATCGTGTTATTCGGCAGCATGGCAATTTCACTTCTGATCTTATTTCAGGGTGGGTCGGTTCCAAACTCCACAAACAGGGACTTTGTTATACAGTCTATAACTCAACGGACAGAGAAAAAAAAAGGTCCCTGAATTCCGGCAAGTATGAGTGCGAGTCAGTTATCATCAAGCTGTCGTGAGAGATATCTGGCACATATCAAACCAGCCGGGACCGTATTTCCTCCCCTCCTTTTTTGCTCCTGCGACTCCCTGACCAAAAGCTTTTCGAGTTTTTCAGTTCACGGATAGTACGACTGTGTCTTCACTTGGCCGTGTATACACTATTTAGTTATAACCATTTTACACATTATTATCACTAGGCTGTTGTTTTCTCTCTCTCTTAATATAAAGTTTCATTTCATCTCTCTTTTTCTCTCTGAGAATGTTGTAGTTTAGCAAGGACAAACACGAAAAGAGGCCTGTGCGCCTATTGTTTCCCAAAAAATGCGGGACCCGTACACACACTAAAAAAATTCTAAAGTTCATTTAGAACGCTGTAATATAAACAATTCCGCGATAACGCGGATGCTAAGGAGCTCGTGGGGCCATGCACAATTCGGGGCCGGTGGGGGGGGGGGGGGGGGGGGGGGTTCCCCCCCCCCCAATTCGTCCCTACATTTAGTTTACACATTACTACCTTCAAACTAATGTGAAATAAACTGTGAACACCACAAACAAGAATGGTGAAGCCTGGATCGCTCGTGTGCATTTAAAACTGATCATTTTCTTAATCTGAACTGTGTGACCTTTCCAAAAGGTGACTGAAATTTAAGTGCCATGCGTCTAAGCATAAGTAAAGGGCTGGCTTATGTACAGTTGTGAATAGTATTGGAGAAAAAATGCATTTTTCTTTAAAAGGTATTTTTTCGAAAAATACTTACCGATGACATGACAAATGGGAGTGTCTACTACGTGCTCAAATTCTAGCCTACGAACCCGTTGTGTGCACACACAACCCGGGAGGCACTCGGGGAACCCTCCAGAGGGGCCAAGAGTTGTCTCCCGGACCTGCCTATCCGGTTCCGAGTCACCTGACTCGCCAGTCAGATACTAGGCTCACCAGCGGCAAGCGGGGCAGGTGGGAGGGTCCTCCGTGTCATGTCATCGGTAAGTATTTTTCGAAAAAATACCTTTTAAAGAAAAATGCATTTATTTCATCAAAAACATTACCGATGACATGACAAATGGGAGAATCACGAATAGGAGGAGGGTGCCGCCCCGGTACTACCGGAGACCAAGACCGTCCTCCCATTGCTAATTCCCAGGTAACGAGCTAGGTGCGTACCTACGGCGCCTGCTGCGCCGGGAGGGAGTGCTGTGCCACCGTGAGGTCCCCCAACAAGGCGAGGTTGTCTCGCTGTCCCGCCAGATCCCGAAGGTAGAAACGAGCGAAGGTAGATTCTGCTCGCCAGCCCACCGCGGCCACGATGTCCTTGACAGCGCAGTTCCGATCGAATGCGACGCTCGTGGCCATGGCGCGTACTTCGTGTGCGCGGATCTTCAGTCTCTGCGCTACGCGTGGGGAGAGATCCATGTATGCCGATCGTATTACCCAGCGCAGCCAGGAGGAGATCGTCTGGGCTGTGATATCAGTCTTGCCCTGGCGTATGGGCAGGAAGAGGCGGGAGCGCCCTCTACGGGTAACTTTGGTACGGCGCAGGTAGATGCGTAGGGCACGCACGGGATCCTGTCGCCGAGTCTCCGGAGAGCAGGCAGGCCCTCCCAGGGGCCGCAAGGTGATGATCTGTGGAGCAGTTAGGGGCGACCTTGTTTTGGCAATAAAGCTGGGGTCCGTTAAGAGCTGCACGGAGCGATCTGCCCTGAACTGGAGGCAGTCTGGGCGGGTAGAAAGAGCGTGTAGCTCACTAACTCTGGACGCGGTGGCCAAGGCTAGAAGGAAGCAGGTCTTGCGTGTCACATTTGCCAGAGGGGCTAGAGCGAGTGGCTCGAACTGGGAAGAATTCAGCCACGTCAGGACCCAAGGTAGGTCCCAGCGAGGAATGAGAGAACGCTGAGTCGGACGTTGGAGGCTGAAGCTGGACATGAGGTCGGAAAGGTCCTTACAGGCGCCGGGGTCTGGAAGGCCGAGATGACGGTACGTGTCGGCGACCATGGATAAGTATCCCCTGATGGTGATGGGCGCCAAACCTTGGACCTCGAAGAGCCATAGGAGAAAGTCCGCTAGCTGTGGGTTAGTCAGGCCGGTGGGTAGGAGGCGACGGGCGTCGCACCAGGCACACAAGACGCGCCACTTCCCTTCGTAAACACGCCGGGTGGAAGGCTTGCGGGCTGCAGCGATTGCCTCCACTGCTGCACCAGAGAAGCCTCGAGCGGTGAGGGCGCGCTGCACAACCTCCAGGCGTGAAGAGACAGGCGTTCGGGACAAGGGTGGAAGAGAGCCTGCCTGGGCTGCTTGAGCATGGAACGGGGCGTGGGAAGGCGCAGGGGAGGGGAGGTGGCGAGGTTGAGTAAGTCGGTGGTCCAGGACCGGGTCCAAGCCAGCGGGGCGACCAGAAGCAGGACTGCGTTGCTCCCTCGAAGTTTGTGGAGGACCTTGGGAATGAGGACTGTTGGGGGGTACGCGTAAGCGATGAGGCCGTCCCAAGGAATCGAGAGGGCATCGACTGCCCAGGCCAGCGGGTCTGGAATCGGGGAGACGAAGAGGGGAAGCTGGCGATTCCACCTCGTAGCAAAGAGGTCGATTAAGGGAGTCTCCCAACGGGCGCAGATCATCTGGAAGATGTCCGGGCGCAACGTCCATTCTGTGTGGAGCAACTGGCCGCGGCGAGAGAGCGAGTCCGCCAACACATTCAAGTGGCCCGGAATGTGTCGTGCGAGGAGTGTAATGTCGCGTTCCTCGGCCCAGCGCATCAAACGGAAGAGGAGCATACAGAGGTCGGGAGATCGGGTGCCCCCCTGTCTCTGGATGTAGGCCACCACCGTCGAGTTGTCGGAGAGGACGAGAAGCCGTTGGTTCCTGAGCTGGTTCTCCCAAATGAAGAGGGCTTGCCAGACTGCCTGCAGCTCTAACCAATTGCTGTGCTTGTCCGCAAACTCCGGGGGCCAGAGGCCGGAAGCCGAGGAGAATTGAGGAAGCAGGTGGGCTCCCCACCCCGAGAGGCTCGCGTCGACACACAGGGAGAGGTGCGGGGGAGGGGAGGACAAAGGGACTCCCGAAGCCAACCAAGCCGTGTCGGTCCAGCGTAGAAGGTGAGGGCGAACCAGGGGGAAAACCGGGACCAGGTGGGCAAGGTCGCCAGAAGAGGGTCTCCAGAGAAGCAGGAGGTGCAGCTGAAGGGGGCGGGCGTAGAGACGACCCAGGGGGAGAAGGTCCGCCGCTGCGTTGATCAGTCCGAGGAGTTGAAGCCAAACTCGGGCGGGAGCTGCTTCCTGCTGAGCTAGCTGGTTGGCGAAGGTGGCCAACTTCCGAATCCGGGGATCCGGGAGGCGAACAACGTTGAGATCGGTGGCAAAATCCATTCCGAGATGAATGAAGCGGCGCGAGGGCGTGAGATCTGACTTCCCGACGTTGAGGAGGAACCCCAGTCGCGACAGCAGACGCATCAGAGTATCCCTGTCCTCTTCCAAGATGGACTCGACGTGGTTTCTCAGGAAGAGATCGTCAAGGTAGTTGGACATAGGGCTGAGAGACGACTGCCGTGCCTTGGCCATAACTGCATCCATCAAGCGGGTGAAAACCCAGGGGCTGAGGTTGAGGCCGAAGGGTAGGGCTCGAAACTGGTAAACGGTTCCATCGAACGCGAAGCGCAGATACCTCTGGGCGGCCGGATGTATGGGTACGTGTAGGTAAGCATCGGAGAGATCCAGGCTGACGGCGTAATCCATGGGTCGCACCGCGGTACGCAGGGCTCGGGCCGTCTCCATGTGGAAGGAAGGAGCCACGATGAAGCGATTTAGGGCTGAGAGGTCGATCACTGGGCGCCACTTGCCGCCGGGCTTGGGGACGACGAAAAGTCTGCTGTAAAATCCCAGCGAGTCTGCGCGGCGCACAACCTCTGTGGCATCCTTCCTCAAGAGAGAGTCGACTTCCCCCCGTAGGGCGCACTCCTTGAGCGGGTCTGCGGGGATCTCGGTCCACAGCGGAGTCGTACGCAGAGGAGGAGGGGAACGAAAGGAGATCCGTAGGCCGCCGGAAACAGTGTCTAAAATCCACGGGTCTTCTGGAATCAGTAATCGCCACTCGTCGCTGAAGAGGGCGAGCCTGCCGCCGACTGGAGGACCCGAGACGGCCGGCGGAGGCGGAGGAGGGGAGGAGTCACTGAGCCCGCCCGCGCCCAGGGCGACGGGCGGGACGGGGCCAAGCGGGGGCGGGGGCGTTAGCTTGGCCGGGGCGACCGAAGGCGGGGCGACGGCGACGCAGGGACTGCAGCTGGGTTGTTGAGGTCGGGGCGACGGGTCTGGAGATCCGCAGGGGGCGACCCACGGCCTTGCGGGCTGACTGAAGCGCCGAGGAACAGACTTGGGAGGCCACCTGTCCGCATTGGAATCCTTGACGGCTTGCCAGGTGTCACCAAAGAGAAGGGGTCCCCCGAGGGGGGCCCGACGCAGCTGGGTCTTCAGGTCGGCAGGCATTCCCCGGCAGGCCTGCAGGACAGCGTCGCGGCGGAGTAAATCACAATTGGCGGCTGCAGCCATAGCGTTGACCGAAGAGTGATACGCGGCGCGGCTGGCCGCTTCAGCGAGGACGAGGAGGTCGCCAAGAAGGGGGGTCAGGGACGGGTGCCACGAGTCTTCCACGCGCCGGAGGAAGGCTTGCGTAAGGAGCTCCATGAAGCCGGCGCAGGCCAAGGAATTCCTGACAAGCGAAGCCGTCTTGTCCAAACCCGCGGGTAGCGCGCGTCTGAGTGCAGAGGCCCCACCCGCCTGAACCACGGCGGCTGGATCCACCGGAGGGAGAGGGCAGAGGAAGGTCTGGGAATGGCCGGCGTACCACTGCTGGCGGAAGTACATATCGAGGTCCGGAGGCCATCTGTGGTCCGAGAAGAAATTACTGTCCCTTGAGTCAGACAACAGGTGGGCCGAGAACACATCCCGAAGCTCACGAAAGGAGGGGGGCTGAGGGAGAGTCTTGAACTTCTTTACCTGTCTACCCGCGTCGACGAAGGCAGAAGGCTTCCTCTTCAGGGGGGGGGATGGAGGGCAGTCCGCTGCCGGAAGCGTGGCGGAGATGAGGCGAGCGACCTCGTCGAGGGCCAGAAGAACCTCTGTGCGGGAGGAGGCCGGTAACCCGTGGGCTGTCGACGCATCCGAAGGAGAGAGCGGTGAAGGAGAGCGGCTGAGACCTCCGAGGAGAACTGAGATGGAATCATCAGGGAGAAGACTCAACGAATCGTCGTCCACGCCGCCGAGAGCCGTCGAAGAGGGACGGCGACCGTGACTCCGAGAGCGATCAGCTCGACGAGGACGAGGGGAGCCATAAGGCGCCGAAGCACGCAGGGGAGAGCGACGTCCGCGACGGCGACGCGACGCACTAGAGGAGCGGGAACGGCGGCGGCGACCAGACGAGCGACTACGAGCTGGAGACCGTGATCCTCGGGAACGAGGAGGAAGGAAAGAGGCTGGGCGAGGGGAAGGGGAACGGGCGGGACGAGGCAGACGGCGGGGAACGTGGGACGAACGCCGCGAAGAGGTAGAGCGCGAAGGTCCATGGTCCAGATGACGAGAAGAATCCCGAACTTTACGACGCTCACACGAAGGAGCGCGAGAGTGGTGGTCAGACTTTGATCGCAAGGAGGAACTGGACACAGGTAGAGGTGTGGTGAGTGTGCGCGAATGTCTCCGCGAGCTGGACTCTGTGGCGAGGCGGGCTCGCAGCGGCCGAGGGGGATCCAAGGCCTTCCTAGGAGACGAGTGGGGACCGGTTGACCATGGACGGCGCGAGGCACGTCTCTCCGAACTGACCTCTGTGTCGAGATGGGTTCTCTGCCTGTCGTAAGGCTTGGTCCAAGCGCGATCCCTCCTGGGAACCCGCGCCTCGAACTCCCGACTCCGCACACTACCTTGCTGTGTCCGCTGTGGAGATCTTTCCAGACTGGGGCCATCGGGGGCAAGAGCGGTCGGTGTGTCTGAGATGACAGCCGGCACTTCCGCAGGTCTTGCAACAGGCACAGGTGTCGGGCGTTCACGTCGGTAGAAGCTCCAAAGTTGGACCCAGCGGAGCTCCGGCCAGACGGCGCAAACGTCACAAGAACGCTCAGATGTACAGCCGACACACGGCAGGCAGACCTTGTGCGTATCCGAGGGCCACTGGAAACCTCCACACTGCGTGCAGGTCATCAGGAGGGCACTGCAACACACCAAACAAACAACGTGCCGGTACGTGGTCGAGACCAACAGGGCTCGTCCTACCAAGGGGAACCGTATCGAACGATATGGACAAACGGGCTGTGCCCCCAGGCTATACTGCTATAGCGCCCGAAGCTAAGCTTGCGTCTTTAGAACAAAGCCTACCCCAGCCAGGCTGGAGAGGAATGTGCGCCAAACGACAATAGGTTTAGTTTAGTTTAGTTATTTGGGTTCAACGTCGCGCAGGGGACTAAGGCCATCACACGGCGGGCCAAACGACAATAGGGACGAAAGGCCGTGTCCCCCGGCAATAATGCTGTAGCGCTCTAAGCTAAGAGTGCGCTCTCGAAACAAGCATACCCCAGCCAGGCCGGAGATGCAACATGAGCCATGCGCCGCAGCTGGTTTAAACAATGCTCCCCGAAGGCTACCAGGGGAAGCCAGTAATTTCACCCCAAAGGGGAAAGGCGAGGGCACCAGGGCCCCGCCGAGCTAAGAGTCCCCGCTCAACAAAACCCACACAACCCGAACAAGGTAGAGTCCAAAGGCACAGGCCGGTACCCCGCCCGGGGACCGGCTCCGGGCCCAACTAACTATCCTACCTCTCTGCCGAAGCGGTAGCGGGAGAAGAGACGTCCATGTCGCCACCGGCGAAATGGCGGGAAGCAGCAGGTCCGCCAAGCGAAGCCAACCAAGGAGGACGCCAAGCGAAGAAGCGCAAGCGAAGCTGCAGCGAAGCAAGAAGCGAAGCAGAAGCGAAGCAACAGGCGAAGCCAAAGTCACGGTGAACTCGAGCACCAAGACCGACCGGTCGAAGGGAGCGCGAGGCTAGAACACGTCCGAAGGTCGTGAGCCTACGTAGCTGACTGGCGAGTCAGGTGACTCGGAACCGGATAGGCAGGTCCGGGAGACAACTCTTGGCCCCTCTGGAGGGTTCCCCGAGTGCCTCCCGGGTTGTGTGTGCACACAACGGGTTCGTAGGCTAGAATTTGAGCACGTAGTAGACACTCCCATTTGTCATGTCATCGGTAATGTTTTTGATGAAATAAATATCTTTTGTCAAAATATGTCTTTATTTTTTTTTACCTATTTCTTGATTTCTCATGACCCTTGGCCTGAACTCAAACTGGTAGGCTAAGAGTAAGAAAGGTCTTGCCACAAAGTATCCTTCGGCTACGTTTGAAGACTGTGGTTTGAATAGTCTCCGAGAAAATGCCAACATTAAAGTTTACCATGGACGACCAATGGCCCAGAACATAGCCTTACACTTGCTTCGCACATGAGCCAATGAAAGAAGGCATTACAGTATGATGTGTTCATTCACACCATAGTTGTGTTGTGTTCTGCACCTGATTCTCATCACAGATCTACTGGTATGATTTACCTTGAGTCCAGGAGAATAAGTGTCACCTTTCCTCACTTCACTTGCGCTGTGAGTGTGACCTTGGTCAGTTGGTGTAGACGTCATACTTCTGCGCTTGTTTGCAAGTATGTACTCTGGGTGAAAGTACTGAGACTCCACAGCGAGAGGTCAACAGCAGTATTAGCCTGAAATGAAATACATGATTATTACTGTGTTGTTCGGCAGCATGACAATTTCACTTTGCGTGAATGAAATGCAGGGGCAGATTATTACTTTCAAAATAAATGCGACAAAAACTGTGTAAACCGCAAAGAACAAACAACAATGGCAAAGTCACGTCTGTACGCCTCATGCACATAACTGATTCACAACCTGTGTGATCTTTCCAAAAGGTAGCTGAAATAAGTGTCACGAGTCTCAACATATATGATAAAGGCTTGCTTTTGTACTAGTCAAATTTGTATTTTTCACACATTCTACGGTCATCCAAAATGGTAGTTAACAAATATTAGGGTTTCAGTCAAAGTAGCGTTTTACTAGGTAACCCTTTTAATCCTGATACACCCACTGCTTGAAATAAATGTGACTATGATAGTTCAAGGGTGGTCTTGTCTTGTCTTGCCGTATACGCCCACAATCAATCGTGTTGATCATTATGGCACTTGAACAGAAGGTTTTGTATGCATGTCAAGTACGGAATGCGGAGCTAATAATAAATCATGTCGCTACATGAATCATTGGCGTCTCATCCGCCAAGCTATTCGGGCACCATCCTTGAACTAAAAAAATGCTGGACCTATCTCCTAATCTGTAATATAGCCTTCATAAGACAGAGAATGGATGAGAAAACTAAGTTACTAAGTACTGAAAGCAGTTACTGAGTTAGTAATGCAAAATTCTCCCTTAGCAGGACTTTTTACTACACACAGTATGTTTTCCTAAATAATAAGCACTGGCACTGGTTTAATATCACTACAATGTGGACTACATTCCTTCCACCGTATTAGTAAAGGCTCTCTGAGAATGTATGGAAATGTTCTACTTCTAGGTGGTGACTGACATACATGGAATGCATGCCCCTGTCAACCCACAATAAAATGTAGTCTTCTTCATTGCAGGTAGGCCGCGCTGTAACTGAATTTCCATGCATAAAAGGACAGTTAGCTATTGGGGTTTTACGCCATGCAGGTGACATCTCACGGCGGTGCATAAAACTTTTTTCTACTTTAGTTTACCTTGTCTGAAGATTTTGCTGTTTTCCTGGCTGCCACGTATACGGCCCGTTCATTTTTTTTCTTCTTCTGAGAAATGGTTATGCGTTACTACTGACGCTCGATGACTTGTCGCAACTTATGCAAAAGTATCTTATTTCTGAGGAAACACAACATTTTATGCATAGAAACAGTCAGCTTACACACCTATTTCAGACAGTATATATCTTTTGTCAATTATCGATAAATTGAGCTTGTTTGCAATACGACTTGCCGTACGGCGTTTTTTTTCGGTGACCTCTAGTCTCAGGTCACGGCAGACGCAAGATAGCGGTATCTAAATGCGCAGAAAAGATGCGCGAAACAGGTGTGTCCTACAACCTTAATGTAGTTTTGCATGGACATTTCAACATCATGCTGATGCTCCTGTTCAAGAGCCAAACTAGCAGCTAACAGGTCTCCTAAAGACAAACGCACAGGCACAGTGTTCGCTCGTTCATGTCCATTGACAGTACTCATATGTTGTGCTTGTGGCATCCCCTCGTTCAAAGTTGCCACTGGCTCATGTTCTCTAGCCCGAGTATTCAGGGCTGGAGGCACATCACTCTTCATTGGTGTCACCAGCAAACTCTTGTTTGTCACCCTCACTTTCTGCCTCTCTCTCATACTGCAGTGCAGCCATGAATGCTGGGAATACAGAAGTGTTCCAAAATGACCGGAGCACTGTAACGCTGTCTGCCCACCAATCTGCATCAAATTGGACTTCAATTGGATGAATTCCTTTTCTTGTGTATGCAACAAGGAACCCCTTGCTGATGTTTAACACAGCCATCTGACATTGAATTTGACAAAAATAGGAGTGCTCTTTTTTCAGTTCAAACTTCATTGCGTCATTGTTATATACACAGAAATCACTGATCTTCAAGGCAGCTTTTGGGTGCATGTTTTGCTTGGAAAACAAACATTTAATTTCCACAACAAACTGCCCACAATGTCTGCAATCAAAAATGGCATCCGGACTAGCTGCAAGGTAAGCTTCTGTTGCAGAAGTACACAAACCGGGCACGCTGGACTTGCAGACCTGTTTACCCCAAATGATGCAAAATAGGGAGACTGAGGCTTAAAAATAGGGAGATTTTATTCAAAATAGGGAGATTCTAGAAACGCGCACCACCGGCAAAGTAAACTAATGAAATGTATGGAAATAGTCACACACACAAGAAACACAACAAATGGATACATGTGTAAGCCAAAGATGTATTCATAAAACAAAAGATTGATAACATCACATTCATTGCAGTCCACCACAAGCCACAGTCCACCACCTAGGCCATAGATTGCACCAAAACTGCATTAAAAACAAACAAAAAACAGGGTCCTGGTGTTTCAACAGGGTCAGTGTCAGTGTCCAAAAGTTTTCACTTCTTCAAGGACTTGTAGTAGCAACCCTTCAGTTGTGACAATTGTGTGTCAGAGAGTTTCCTGCTGTTGTCAAGGTAATGCCCTGGCATCCCTTTGACCACTAGAAGTGCTTCAATGGTGTCTTGGCCCAGGCTGCCCCGTTGGTCAGTGGAGATCTTTCTCACCACAGAGAACACACGCTCACATGGAGCACTTGAGTGTGGGATACAAAGAATCCCCATCATGACCTTTGCCAGTACATCAAGATGGTGCTGCTTGCCAATCTGTGCCCATGTGAGATCGACCCTGTCCTGAAGACAGCTGGTAATGTCTGCAAACTGGTACTTGAATATTATAACTTAGCCAAGAACTAATTGGGGAAAAAAACATATATCTAGTTCTACTCACTTGCAGCGATCTTTGAGTCTGGGAACATAGTCTTGAATGTCTGCACTAAGACGTCAGCTGTAGACAAGGACAGATTCTGCTGGGCGATCAGTTGGCACATAATTGCTTCAGCTCTAGTTGTAGCCTGCTCAAGACCATCCACTGAGAAAGTTGGAGCTTTCACAAAAAACTTCCCGATTGACCCCTGACTTGCTGGTTTAGCACAAGACTTGTGAGCCTCTGACTGCTCATGCTTTGAAATGTCATTCTTGCCTCCGTGGCTCACACTGATGTCTCTCTTGCAAACGGTGCAAAAAGCATGGGAGTTGACTTGGCAGACGGCTGAAAGTCGGGAAAATCCGACCTCCACTCGGACCTCCATTTTGCGGCATACTTCACTCTCTTCTTGCGAGTCGCCAACGCCTTTGTTTTTTCCTCTTCTGTATCGCACGAATCATCAGAACACGAGTCAGATCTTTCCCGGCAAATCTTCTTCTTGGACGCCATCTCAGAAGACAAACACAAATGTCAACTGGTTCCCGATTGGACGAAGACCTGACCCTCAGCCAATCAAAATAATTGTACAGCAGATCGGCGGAAACGACCATCAGTTGCGCGGTAGAAAATTCGGATCGGCACGGTAATGCTTCAGAAACGAAACAAACCCTTTACTTTCATTTTCGGGAGATCGATGATAAAATTATCGGGAGATTTACGATGCGATCGGGAGATGGGGGTCTGATATCGGGAGTCTCCCGCTCAAATCGGGAGCATAAACAGGTCTGGACTTGCAATGTCTGTGTCTGTACCTATGCATCCTCAAAAATAAATTGCGGGCTTTGTCTTCATTCTTGTGGCCAAACCTCATTGGGGCAGGAACTCGTGTCCCTTCAACAACTGCAGGGCTGATTAAGTTGTTGGCCGTCTTGCAGAAGTCCCGGGATCTTAGGACTTTTTTGACATTTGACGCTGTGATCAGTCCTTTCCTCATGTCCACCCAATTTTTGTTCAGGTGTTGTCCCCTGGTGTCCTCTTCAATACACTTTCCCTCGTCTTTAAAGTAGAGCAACTCCTTCTGGAAGTAGACACTGCAGTCACAAGCTGGTGGCCTGCAGACATGTGTAGAAATAAACTGTTTTCCCTTGTCTGAAGGGGTCGCAACTCTGAGAGGAGGTGCAGGTGCTAGCTGAGGTGTCCTTTTCTCCTCAAACGCATCCAGACCGCAGCAATCTGGTAACGCCTGCTTGATGCCCTCAAAAAAGCTCTTTACTTGAGGTAATTCTTTACTGGCAGGAATCGGCTTGTAGCATTGTTCTGTTGGTCGCTTTTCCTTACTGAAACCAAAAAAGTACAATACACAAACTAAGAAGTAAAATTAAATAAACCATATATATTTTGGCCTAAAAGGAAAGTGGAATTCTTGCTGCATTCATGTATTTACACATGCAAATTGTATAGGGCGACAAAACTTGTTATGCACGTGAACTGAATGAAAAGTGGAACGAGAGTCGGTCCCCCTATCCACAAGGAAGCTCTGAAAAAATTAGGAATGCAAACTTCCCTGCCTCTTGGAGACGAACTAGTTTAAACTTTGGTTTAAGACAACCTGCCACCCCCCCCCCCCCCCCCCCCCCCCCTTTCCCAAAAAGAATGACTGTACTTTTTTTTCCCTTGCCTTTTTAGTTTAAAATTTTGTATCACGACACCGAGTTCAAGAGAGGTTACTATCACTGCTTGTTCATTTTTTTTAGTCTTTGCATGGTGTGCAAAATGTGCCAAAGAGCCTTTTTTTAGGGGGAAGGGGGGGGGGGGGGGGGTCAAAACAAAAGATTTAGGTAAAAAAAAAAAGGGACGGTCAGTTAAATTCAGACCCCCGTGTATACATAAATTTTAAAACATTCATCCCCTGCACACAGGAAACGGGCCATTCCAGTATTTCTCATTCAAGCTTTTGCCACATTTATTTTGGCTTTTGTAAAAGAAGCGACAGAATAATAATAATACTGGATGCTATATACACGCTTTTCCCCAAATTAAATCAGGCTCAAAGCACGGCGATCTATACCAACATACATGCTCACATGTTACAGACAGTCTCACATACATCTATCAGTGTATCACTCAAACATGTAGTGTAAAAGCAGGGAGATCGCTATTAGAAGTCGGAAAGGAAACCGTATTTTTGTATTTTGAATTTTTGATTGACTGCATCCTATACCATTATTGAAGGGAGGGAGGAAACCGGAGCAAACCCTCGGTGACCTGAAACGTCTCGTACCTAAGTCACATAAATTCACCCTCTGCGGGGTTCGAACCCGCGACCTTTGGCATAGGGAAGAAATTTAAATTCCTGATGAACCGAAATAAATGCGGCAAAACTTTGAATAAGGAGAGAAACTGGTGGATGAATGTTTTAAATTTATTCCACTGGCATACCTGGTTTTAACCTCTTGCATCAGAGCCTATACTCGTGTGGAGCCAGCACTTTTAAAATGTGAAATGTTTACATGTTAAAACCATTCCTAAACACAAACTACACACATTATGTACTTGTTCTCTGAAGTCTGTTGGCATTGTGATTTGAACCCTGTGATAATGTGCATACTCACTGTGCATCCTGTGATGTGTTGTGGTCCCCAGTATTTATGTCAGACAGCAGCAGAGCCTGACTATGTGTCGTGGAACGCCTCACCCACACACAAGGTCCTGATGTCACACTTGTTGCTGGGTCCTGCCTGTAGTCCAGGATCTCATACAGCATCGCCAAGGCATGTCGGCAACATCCATCCATACTGAAACCAATCAGTTTAGCAATTTAAAATTTGCATCCTCTACCTTTGATTTAGTCAGTAGTTCAAAGTGAAACATCAATAAACGTGATGTCAGCAACAACCATTGGTATTCAAATGATCACATTTATTGTTTTGATTCTGTCATTGTAATCTCAAACATCATGCATACTATATATCTCCTCCATATATCACATGAACACGTGCATGTACTTATTTAAATTGCGCAACAAAACACACAGTACTTACTAAGAGCACAAAAAGCACGGAAACCGTTGCCATGGGTCCGGTGACCCTCATTAAGATTTAACATGAGGGTAAAAGGTTTTTAAAATAAATACCATACAATACTGTGATACATGTATAGATTTTACCAGCACGATCAATACCATCTTGAATCTACACAACATACTACTAGGTTCTACCTCTAGTGTAGAATAGCAAGACCCATCATTTTTGGTTATTTTCTGCCACGATCTGATTTAACACAAACGAACAAGTGAAACAAAAAAATTTAAAAGTAACGGACCGGTTGCTTGCATAGACTAGTATCCGTAAAAATACACTACATAAATTATTTAAAAAAATAATTGACTCACCCCCCCCCCCCCCCCCTTGCAGGTGCAAAATGCAGATAAAATGCAGCTTCTCGTGTCAACATCCACTTTTGTCAGGATAGACCATGTAAAATAAAATGGGGCTTTGGTAACAGGATCCCTGTCTCTTGTCCTTGGTTTGACTGAGGCCTTCACTGCGAAATAGCCATCAGTCATTTGGATTGTTTCCAAGCTGTTCACATAACCATCTTGCATCAGGCTATAGGCTTCTGATCGTCTGTAGTCCCTTATGGCTGATAAGTTCATGTTCTGATTTAGTAAATATGTACAGATGTTGAATATAGAGAACTCTGGCAAAATATTCAGGTCTGTAGTCCCAGATAACAAAGCAGGGTTCGACAGTTCGATGTTCCCATCTTTGAGCTTTGCTCCGATCACTTCTACCCGATCTTCAGCACAGCACTCGAGATCAACGGGTAGTCCAATGTCAAGAGCCTTTTGTACGCAGGGTTCATACTGAATCAGGATCACAAAATTCCCAACCCAAGGGTCAATTCTCCCAAGTGTACGACGCAGAGGGATCAGAGATCGAGAGCCAAAGACACAGAAAAATATTTCTGAGTGCCATCAAATAATGCTGTAAGACAGGAATAAAAATAATTTAAAGCACACCTTCACAAACACCTTTGAAAAAAAAGTTAAAAAACTTTAATCCACAACATTAGGCAACACTGGTCAGAAAGAACTCATTTGAAAGCGCGCAAAAGTGACCGGGAGGACTGAAACACTCGCAACAAGCGAGGCCAACTATTCTGTGAGCACTCGAAGAAATGAAAGCCCTTCCACACCGACAAAACCCGTCACCTACCACTAAAACGGTATACAATTCAGGCGGCCCAACAAGCCAACAGCAATCAACGAAACAACAGCCACACCAAAACAGCAGCAGCAGCTACAACATTAAGCTGCTTTTAAAGCATCAACTGTGAGATATGCACCACGGCAACACTGTGTATCATATACACAGAGGGCAATACTACAAACACCAGTCTGTCGCATGTGCGGCAACACAGCCACACAAACAGCCGGCATCGTCTACAAACACGAATACATGGAGAAACAACAACAACGACGCTAAGTATGGGATTGATCCGTCAAAATGGACAAATTAATAAACAAAAAATATGACGGGCCCACGTCCATACATGCAGACTCCTAACGCTTCCTGGTGCCTTATCGCGGCTAAGCCCCGCTGAGCAGGAAATGACCTTGGACCTGAGGGGCACAAGCGCCGAGGGAACAGAAGACGCGGCGATACAATCGTATCCTGACATAAGAGCATAATTGCACTAACTGGACCCTGCAAGGATTTGAAAGCGATCATACTTGACATCAATATTGCCGCGTCAGGAATACTGCAAGGATTTGAAAGCGATCATACTTGACATCAATAATGCCGCGTTAGGACTACATTCACATGCATGGACTAATTTTGGCATCCTGTCTCGGAAGACAATGGAGTTCATGCGCTTGCTGGGTCAGTCACTGGAGTAACCTCTCCAGGGAGCAAGCCTGGGTGAAGTGTATGGAGATCCTGTGATGCCCAGTCGTCAAGATCCCCCTCTCGGCCTTGCTGATGTAGTCCAAAGGAATGCAAAGCAGTACGTTTGGCACCAGGAGCTGCCAGAACAGTGCGTGAATACAGGCAGCTGTCTGCCTTCGGGGCTCCACTCCTGATTTGAAGGGTTTACTCCCCCACATTTGGCCGTTGGATCCAACCTGGTCTCCTCCGTCCTCTAGCCGTTGGCTGTCAGAAACAGCTCATCCGCCTAATGGTGCAATGTGAACACCACCCCCTCACGTGGTTTAGCCCACCAGCTGAGGTGGTTTGCCAGGTGTGGCGCTTGGAGCCAGCACGTGAGAGATTAAGGAGATGGATGAGGACCAGTGATGCCCGTCCGTCCTATGTAGGACGCAGCTGCCGAACAGCAAAAGCCAGAGCCCCTTACACCCCAAACATGCATGGACAACACGGACAACAATTACCATGTCCTAATGTAAGGAATAATAATATGCGACACAGAGGAATACACCAAGGAATGAAAAGAAGTACCCAACGGAGAAAGAAACACGCTTAGAAAAGACGGGTACAACACAATTTATTAAAGATAAATATTTATTAAAAATACACCAAGGAATGGACTGAGAATTGTAGGCCGGTTCCCTGATGAGTAAATCGGAGCCTGTAGTTACTAACTACGAATACCGATAGAAACGCCCCTGAGTGCTTCATGCTCAGATATTTAGAGACGTCGGGACCAGAGTGACAGGATGCATACCTGGGTGGGACCAGCCTTACATTACTCCACGGCGTACTACCTCGTGGCACACTATTCGTCAAGAACCGTAACTCTCAAACAATAATTATTACAAAATGTAGTAAAACTGTTGCCGCTAGGGTTTCACGTGAAAGAAAAACAGAAGATAGTGGTAGAAAACCCTTTAAAATAGAAACAAATAACGACGTTTCGGATCAAAGATCCTTCCTCAGGTGACATGGAAACAAACGTAGAACCTGAACAGAAAAGAACACGACATAAAGAAAAGACGTCATCCTGTATAGAGAGAATTTAGAATGACGTATAAAAATAATAATAAAAAAAAAAAAAACCCACACACACATAATGATGCAAATACACATGCACAAAACACGTACCACAAAACTTACGTCTATATACATACACGTCACTGCATACATTCGCATTCACTCGTGCCTGCTGCAGCTCACGCGCGCGCGCACACACACACACACTCAAAGGTAGCATCCAGTATCAACAGTGAGGTCAAGTCTGGCACCAACTACCCATCAGGCCGAGCATACCCCTAGGGGCGAATGTTCAAACCGTGCGGATGGTAAGTGCCAATTATTATTAATAATTATTACCAACGCAAGAACCATAACTCGCAATACACGAGCAAAACAGATCGTCTGCTCGCCCGAAACAGCCTGCCGCTGATTTCCCCAAACTTTCCCAACATGATACCATTTTTCCTTGACTTTCCCAACTGGGAAAAGGCTACTTAGTTTTCCCAAACTTTCCCCAACTCTTCCCAACCCGTATGAACCCTGTGTACGAGATCAAAAAGCTCTGCTTTTCTGCTTTGGCCAACACAAACTCCTCTTTCTTGCAAAAACCTTTGTAGCTCGCTCAATCGCCATGCTTTCTTCTCCACCATTTTGATCCCAGTAACTTGGGAGTTAACTCTCTAAATCATGTAAAGAAGTACCCAACGGAGAAAGAAACACGCTTAGAAAAGACGGGTACAACACAATTTATTAATATTTCGGGTAAATACCCTTTGTCAAAATAGACAAACAAACAAACAGAGAGATGTGGTTAGAGAGTAGGCGCGGAATTCCGAAGTAGGTCTATTTAGCACAACACACACCAAAAACACAACTCATTCATATAGTTTCCGGCAATTCGACAAGGTTGGAAAACAAAGGAGAGAACATCGTAAGGCTGTACATTACACAAAATTTGATCTCAGGTACATTTAGTTGCAATCAGATCGCCACATAATTAAAGGTTCATTTTGGCTCTTAGGGAAGGAATGACTGAATCAGTAACACAGTGAACACAGTTTCCCCAGTATCAGGCATATAAATTACTAAAGTTCTGAAGGTCCACGTCTGAAAAGTAAAATGGTGCAGAAGCACTGCTGGCCCCGATGCTATAATTTTTCCCAGTTTGTCTATTGCATTTAGTCTTAGTCAGTTCCAGTCATCCCCTAATATTTCAATCCCCTAAAAAACACTACCGCCCACCAGCTGCACATTTGCCATGCACAAAATAACCAAAAAAACAGCACATTGACAGTCTCATTTCTTGGCTATGAACCTGATTCCTTACCAACCCCACACCCAAGCACAGCTGAAATCAGCTCCTCAAATCACAACGTCAACGGCAACTCAACATAGGCCCACAGTTGTCCACTGGATAAGCTCAGGATGGTATGAATCAAAGCACCAAACATGTCTCCTCTTATCTAACCAGACATTTCCAGCAAATTCCAACATTCAGCCATACTCATCATCATCATCATCAGTCCCTTGCCCGAACTGGGCGTTGGGGGGACTGAAAGGCAGCAGCAACAGACAGTGCTCTCCACTGAGTTCTATTTTGGGCGGTGGCAAGCAAGTCTGGCATCTCGAGTTCGGTCCATTCTTTTATGTTTGCGACCCAACTCTTTCTCTGACGACCTCGCCGACGACTTCCTTCGAGAGTGCCTTGGAGGATAGTCTTGGACAAGGTGTTGTGTCGGGTCACGTGGCCAAACCAAGCAAGCTTGCGCCGTTTCACGGTTGCCAGAAGGGGTTCATGTGGGCCCACCAGGGAAGTGACGATGCTCCGTACATATTCGTTGGTCTTGTGCTCGCGGTACGAGATGCGGAGCAACTTCCTCAGGCACTTGTTCTCAAAGGCCTGGATTTTCTTTTCTGAGTCTGCAAGCAGTGTCCAAGTCTCACAGCCGTAGAGTAGAATAGACACTACGAGGGACTTGTAAAGCCTGTACTTGATGGTGAAGCTGATGGAGTTACTTCGCCATATCCTGTCCAGCCTGGCCATTGCGGATGTTGCTGTACCTATCCTGATACGGATCTCTGCTATGCAACTACCGTCTTTGGACAGGGTGGCTCCCAAGTACTTGAAGCTATTGACCTCTTCTAGCTTCTGGCCGTTCATGTGAATGTTGCTGCTGCTGTCGCTTGTGGTGTTGATCATCACTTTGCTTTTATCCGTACTGATCTCCATGCCATAAGACCCTGCGCTACTTGAAAGTTTGTCTGTCAGGTTTTGGAGCTCACTATTGCTGCCTGCCATTAGGTCAATGTCGTCTGCGAATCGAAGATTGCACAGGGATCTGCCACCAATAGAGATTGAAGTATGGTGGTCGTGGAGGGTTTCCTGCATGATCTTCTCCAGGAATATGTTGAAAAGGACAGGAGAGAGCAGGCATCCTTGACGGACACCGATCGTCGTCCTGAAGAACTCGCCTGACTGATTGTTAAGTAGAACCGCGCTGCAGGCGTTCTTGTAAAGCGCTTCTATCATTTGGATCACTCCCTCCTCTATGTTGAACGATCTCATGACTTGCCAGAGTCCGTCGTGCCAGACGCGATCAAATGCTTTCCTGAAATCAATGAAGTTGTGGTAGAGTTCGCGCTGATGCTGCAGATGTTTCTCGATCAGGACGCGGCAGTTGAAAATCTGCTCCACAGTGCTTCTTCCAACTCTGAAGCCAGCCTGTTCTTCTGCCAGCAGTTCCTCGGCGAAAGTTTTGAGGCGGTTGAGAATGATTCTAAGCATTACTTTGCTAGGGTGACTTATCAGACTGATAGTTCTGTAGTTCTGGCACTGTTTCAGGTTTCCTTTCTTGGGGAGCGGGATCACTAGAGACTGTGTCCATTCTACTGGCCATTTCTTTTGCTCCCAGATCTTTTGACAGAGTGTAGTGAGGACCTTCGTTGTTACTTCTCCTCCATGTTTCAACAGTTCAGCAGGTACGTTGTCTACACCTGGAGACTTTCCTCCCTTCAGGCCGCGTACGGCTGCTTCCACCTCTTCAGCTAACACTGGCAGGTCTTCAGCCTTCCTGGCCCCAGCCTGGTTGTTTTGGAGGATGCTGGTGTCTGGCTCAGCCTTGTAGTTATACAAGTCTCGGCAGTACTCAGTCCATCTGTTTAGTACAGCAGTGTTTTCCGTAAGGAGTTGGCCGCTGCTGTCTTCGATGACTGTGGCTGTTCGCTGTTGAGTCTTGGTGAGGGTCCTTAGCGTTTCATAAGCCTTCTTGCTGTTGCCGTTTGCCATGCCCTCTTCCACGCTACAACACTGGTCTTCAATCCAATCTTCTTTGGCTTCTTTCATCCTCTTCCTGATCTTCTTGTTGACAAGTCTGTACTTGTTTGCTGATGTGAGGTCTTGGCCTCTCTTTTTCTTCCAGGCTCTCCTCTCATCACAGAGATCGAGGATGTCATCGGTGACCCAGGGCTGTTTGCGCTTCCTCTGCTTCCCCAGCACTTCTTCTGCTGTAGAAAGTAACACCTCTTTTATATTTCCAGCAAGGGTGTCTACGTCACAGTCCAAAGTAGCCAAGGCTGCAAATCTGCCTCCCACCTGGGCTTGGAAGAGCTCTTCTACTTCCGGGTCTTTTAGCTTCTGGAGGTCGAATCTGATGCGAGGGCTCTTGCTATCTCGTTTCAATGCCAGCTTCAACTTGAGGCTAGTAAGGACGAGGTTGTGGTCGCTGCCAATATCAGCGCCAGGAAAGGACCTCGTTTGTGCTTTGTTAATGCTGGATTTGAATCGTCGAGGCAGCAAGATGAAGTCAATCTGGTTATGGACCAGGCCTCCTGGCGATTGCCATGTCACTGTTCTTGACTTCTTGTGTGGATGGAGGGTATTAGCAACGGTGAGACGGTGACTCTGTGCAAACTCTAAAAGTCGCAGGCCTCTGTCGTTTGTTTCTCCAAGGCCAAACTTGCCAGCTGTTCCTGCCCATTGTTGGTAGGCGTCAGGGCCGATCTTTGCATTCCAGTCACCGAGGACAGTCAGAATGTCTTTCTTAGGTGTTTTCTTGATGATGTTGTCCAGTTGTTCGTAAAATTCTTCTAATTCTTCATCATCATGATCTGCTGTTGGAGCGTATACTTGAATGATAGTGATGTTGTGCGGTCGGGCGGAGATGCGGATGGAGATTAGTCTGCTTGACACGGGGGTGCAGCTGATGACAGTTCCAGCCACCTCTTTCCTTACGATAAAAGCTACGCCATGTTCGTGCTTGGTTTCTTTTCCGCTGAACCAGATTTTATGGCCTTCATCTGTTGTTGTTTCTCCGAAGCCTGTCCATCGAACTTCTGCAAGTCCTACAATGTCCCAGCGATAGCAAAAATGGCAAAAATTATTTTTAAAAACACCGGTCCTTGCACTGCCTGAACTGCCCAATTTGAATATATATGTAACATGACCTGTCAGAGAAACTGTCCCGCCTGAACACCATTCAATCTGCCATCAGTGCAATCCTTAGACACTAGCGAAGTCAAACCCAAAGTGACACCATTGAATGTTGCTGCATCTTTATGTTATGGCTCATTATGTGAAGCGCGTTGTTGTGGCGTTCACTATGCTGTTGGTGTTTTGGATCATGCATATCTGATGCCATGAAAAACAGACTAGATATGGTCAGAATGCCTCCAAAATTGGCATGTATATCAAGTAATATATCTGATTTTCAGAAATGTTGCATTTGAGACACAGGCACATGAAATTTCTTTTTCATATTTTTTCCATTACCCCCCCCCCCCCCCCCCCCCCCCCCCCCCGCCCCCCACCTACTTTTTCTGTTTTTCCAAGTTTACACACACATGCGATACAGTCAAACTGACTTCTGGTGGGCTGGACAACTGAAAAAGGTTACTATGACACTGACATTGATGAAAAATGAGCTTTCAGACCCAAGGCCATTTCCTTGTGTATCTCAGGGCAGACAAAAAGACATCGCCCAGGCATCCTCATTGACCCTGTTGTCTGGTGACAACAAGCAGGAAGAGGCTTGTAACCAGCTGCCATGCCCTATATTATGCTTGCAATCTTTTCCTCAGGCAAAATGGGTAATGAAACAGCTCTGCAATTTAAACATTAAGTCTACTGAGCTAACCCACAGACAAAAGACTACACAAAACAGCCAAAACTATGCTACGTGGGACACACCGCATACCCAAACAAGTGTCTGGAGTGCTTATTTAGGAGGTGGCAGAGAAAAATGATTATGTACAGTTCATTTTTATATAAAACACACTTGTCAGAGTCTCAAAACACCTCAACTCATGTTGCAAATGCAGCAGGCATGTGTGTGCCAAACCTGTGAACACTCCTGTAAAAGCCTGTACTGGTGGCCGCAACTGCTGGTCCCATAATGCACTCAAATGAGCTTCACGCAGTGTAAAAGTGCTTGTGTTTGGCTCAGAATAGACACCAGAGACATCCCTCATGACAATTACAACAGAATGACACCTCAGATGCAACCAGTATAGCTGGATCATGCAAAATAACACTTTTGCATGTCAAACTATTTTGGCGGCTTATTTCACTCTGAGGTCAGCTGTCTGATAAAATGAACATGCTGACACTGTTTCATTGTAGTTTTCATCTTAACCTTTGACCTTAAGCCCCCCCTCCCGCCCACCTCCAACCCAACCCCCAACCCTAGAGATAAAACAATAGAGTCCCGATAGACAATGAATTCAATAGAGCCGCATCAGTCATTAATTTACATCATTTTTTAATATCATATTTTTGACCCCAATTTCACCCCGTTAATTCTAAATCAACCCTTTGATTTTAAAAAAGTGATGAGCATGACTGATGCGGCTCTATTGATCTGATTATCTATCGGGACTCTATTGTTTTATCTCTATAACTATTGTCTCTGTCAACACCTAATCATGAACCTGATCAAGTGATGCCAAGTGAAACTTAATACTTATTAACAAGTTGCAACTAACTTTTAGGAACCTGCAGAGGTAACCTTTAAGTGTGTTGCCATAAGAACTTATTAATTACTTACCATAAGTTCTTACAAGTACTTACCCTAAGTTCTTACAAGTACTTACCCTAAGTTCTTACAACAACTTGACTCAAGTCCCAAGACACTGAGACAGATTTATCAAGATACAAGGACAATAAAAAACTTTTTTTTCTCAGTAATACTCAGGTGGTGGTGCTGATGGGGTTAAATAATCAGGCACAAGTGGTGTAAATGACATGTCATCTCTCTGCGAAGCATATGACAAAAATATTGATTGATTACCAAATCTGATTTTTATTTGTTTAAAAGATTGTGTAGTTTTTCTGTGGTTTCCTGTACCCCTATCCTTTTTCCCTCTGCTAAAAAACTGGCCTTCAGTTCTTCAACATTGACAGGAGATTGACTACGCATTTTATTCTGTATTTCAGATTTCTGTTTCTTGTAATTATTTAAATCATCCTGGACTCGCTTAAATTCTTCATCATCAATAAAATTATCGTTTAATGCCTTACTGATAATAAGTTTCATACTGCTCAGCTTTGCACCAGCAAGCGTACTCAATGCTTCATGTTTCTGTAATTTTGTGTGAAACCTCTTGTTCAAAGCTTCCAAACCAAAGCAAGCCAGGCATGTAGCAACGCTAACACCCTCAACTGCTATTCCAGCCAAACTTCCAATTCCTGTGGCGAACAGAACAATACCCCCTACAGAACATGAAGCTGAAACTGCACCAATAGCCATAGAAGTGTTTTGAACAGAATTAAAAACGGTCTTATACCGTCTTTTGCACCGTGAGTATTTCGCCTCCTCACTCTCCAAATATTTCAAAGCTTCTGTAATATTATTTAATCTGAATGCGTCTGCCTGTAATGTTTTATCTGAAGCAATTGGCATATGTGGATCAGGCGCAAGTGTTGTTTTAGTCATCACATTTGTTTCAGTCGGATCAAGCGTTGGTAGTTGTGGATAGAAGTTTACCATTTTTTTTATTCACAAATATATATTTTTTTAATTTAATCAGCAATTACATTTTGCAACTCTTCAAAAGTATACAATTTGCTGGCATAATAAAATGCAACAAGATCAATGTGTTCAAGGTTTATGTAAGTTAGACGAACAAAAGTTGTTTTGTCGACCACCACCTTGACAGCTGGAACACTGCTCGAAACATTAATAACATCATTATTTTTTGTAATAGCAATAAAGACCTTTGATGATTCTGTTACTGTTTCATCCCATGTAAGTTTAATTCCTTGTGCAATTTGAGCCTCTTTAGCAGTAGCAACAGATTTCATGATAATTTAAAATACTATTGCCGCTTCTCTAGCCACGACTAAGCTTGCTGGCATAAACACAACAGAAGTATCTGATCTACCCTTTCTAGTTGTAAGAAGATACCGCCGTCTCTCATAATTTTCAACTTTCAGTTTTTCTCTGCTATTGTTGTCTGGGGCAAAGCTTGGAACAAGACTTACAATAAGCGGCCCAGAATTAACAACCTTCCTAAACACTAAGGCACCTTCGTCATCAGTGTATACATAAGGACTAATAAATTCCAACTTTATGTCCCAGTCAATTGTGGGTGGTGGAACAGGCACAGGTGAAACCACCCACTTATTTCCCACATGTATTAAGTTGTAGGGCGAATTATTTACAGGTGGAGTAGGTACAGTAACATCACGTAGCTGACCAAGTTTAGGAATCTGTTTTTCACCGTCTTTCATGTCAACAATTACTTTCCTCTTGTACATGCCATTTGAATCAAGTTCAAAACCATATATTTCTCCAACATCCCCTTCCTTCTCAAAATCCTGGACGTCTGCCAAATCTTTCAATTCTGTTACTGGACATGCAACTGGTATGATTCTCAACTTTGGACCACCACTCATTTTTTATAAACAAAAATAAAATTATTTAATTTCCAACACAACACTAAAATCATGCATAAGAACTGGTTTGTCATCCTGATTAGTTACAGATATACTCAGTGACTCAAAGAAACTAGAACCTAATTTCTTAAACTGCAAATTAGGAAATCTAACAACTACACTTTCACAATACGGAGCAGTTCCAGTTGGTAAACATCTCAACAAAGTTGAAGGCTTTCCATTGTGAACATTCTCAGATGTGTTTAGTTCTTTCAAATAAACATTTAGCACTGTGTGTACTGACAAATTGACAGGGCGTTTTCCAGTTATTTTTAGTTTTTTGGTCTTCATTGTTATAATACCAAACTTAAATTCACCTAAATCATCTGTTCTCCACCAATCTTCGTCAGTATAAAATCCAAGTAAATATGCAAATCTATCTGAGATCTTTAGCCAATCTTGTGTCGGAGATTCTAATGTAACAAGTAGGTTAGCTGGATTTAAAGTTGCTTTAATTTTAAAATTACTTTGAAACCATTCAGCTATAGTACAAAAGTCATAATAACCAGGCGGTAAAGCTTCAGTCTTACCACCAAAAATTACTTTATTATATATGTCATCTTCTACATTAAAACATTTTACTGTGTAGAACATTTCATGGATAGCTGCAGCCTTGCTACCATCACGATTATCAATCCCATTAGTTAACCACACTGGTTTGCTTGTGTCAAGATTTGTTAAGGTAATAAACATTTTTATTATCTCATATAAAAAAGGATGGAATTTAAATCACCAACCATTACCACTACAAACGCATTTCAATTTAATGTGGATGCCAAATACAATGTCGCATCTACTTATGAACAGAAAATAATTCAACTAAATCAGCTTGACATAGCTGTGTCTGACGCAAGCGTACAAGACCTATTTCAAGTCAAAGTACCGAATCCGTTTGACCATTACCTAAACCCTCCAATAACAGATGACTCAACTGCAAGAAAGTGGTCTTCAAGTCCACTACAGATGTTTCAAAACCAACTCAACTTTGCAATACTATGTTCTACTACAGGCTGTGGTGTTTCATTTACAGATCATTTGAATCACTCAAACAAACTGATTAGGTCTGTGTATCGTTTTCATGTTTATTACCAGCTTAGACGTATACTGTCAGAACTTCATACACCACTGCCCACTGAATCCAGTTTCAACAGGTATAACAACCCCATGGATATGAAAGCATTTGAACGCATCTGTAATGAATTTAACATTAACCCTGGCACTAAGTATGACTTTACACAAAAACTTGATGATCACAACGGCATGGGTACATTGTATTATGCTATGAGCCACAGACAATACCCTCAAGATTACTACCCTGGGTACACTTCATTCTCATCAAAATCACAAGTCTGGATAGGATCAATAGAGCAGAAGCAGACTAACGCGTGGACCACATTTATTTTAGATAAATCTGACGGGTTTACTCAAGCAGGAGTCGAGCGCGTCAATGAGTCTATCAGAACATATGTCTGGTGTATACTAGGTGCACAATCACTAACAAAATCAAACATTTTGAATGGAAGTGGTAAATTTGAAGCACAAAAACAGTTTCTTGCAAATCTTGAAGATTCAATTAATTCAACAGTTGATCTCCCATCTAGCATACAACGCTACCAAGACGTACTCAGATATGCCAGATCAAAAGTTGACTTTGTAGTTGGCATCGGGTTGTACATGTTACCATCTGACCTTCAATTACAAATGGGTACAATAACAAATTATAATAATGAAATCATTGTTGCAGGTCGTGATCAAAAACTCGGTCTTAATCAATCTGTAAACTTGGGGGCCACAACCACACATGTACAGTCATTAAAATCATTACAGATGGTAACACCCCCGGCCCCGGCCCCAACACCGGCACTCATACAAGCGGTAACCCCTACACCAACCCCTGACACACATGAGTCAGAAAGAACTGCATTGGTAATAGGATTAACAGGATTAGGGGTATTACTTCTTTATCTGTTTCATTAAATAACCCACCATCAACCCTCCTACTGTAACCAGAAAGATCCACACATGCTCTGCCATAAACCCTACTGCCTTTGCCGCTGTACTAATCAACCAACTGACAACAGTGCCTATTATACCGGGCAACGCGTCTACTGCTTTCACAGCCAATTTCTTAAGCAGGTCTGATATGTGAGACAACTGTTTCTTTACCCACGTCTGTAAATCTTTTGGGTCTGTTGGTGGTGCTGGAGGTGCCGGGGCTGGCAGTGTTGGACTACCACCGGGTCCACCACTGCCGGAGACAGCCAACACAACAGTACTGATAATAAATCCCAGAGCTGTAATTAAACTAGCAATTGTGATACCCTGCTCTCTGAAAAGTGTTTTAAGTCTCTCAGCCAGAGTAGTGTCTTCGTGAAGTATTTTCTGAATAGTTTCTCTAATTCTGTTGACCTGTGATTTCAGTTTTTGTCTTCCAATACTAATTGTTTCTAACCGTCCTGATCTTTCTATCTGCAAATCATTTAATCTGTGTTGAATTCTTTCTTTCATTTCTGTGTCAAGATTTCCATTGTCTGCGGTAGCCAGTTTCTCTTTTTCACGTTCTATGTGTTTATCAAGCTCTCCCAGTTTGGCAAGATTATTAACCATCTCACCTCTTATTGTCTGCAGTGATTTATCCAATCCCATAATCTCCCTCATTGACAAAGGTGGATCATCTATTGTTTTCAAAGCGTCATTTAATTGACCTTCAGTAAATGAAGTTTCTTGTATCACAGTGTTTGCTATTTCTGGTAGGCTTGTTACTGGTGCCATTTCAATCTCTTGCCCTGTTGGCAACTTTGTTTGCGTGTCGTGAAGCACACTAACCAGTCTTGGGGGAACGGGAGACCCTCCAATTCCAAGGTACCTTGCCAACCCAGAGTTACCACCGACTTCACCTTTAATTGTACTTAAAGCTCTAAACTTAGAAGAATTGTTTTTATGTGTTAGATATATTTTCCCTCTGTCCGTATTTACAAATAAATGTCCTTTTTCGTATTCAAACTGGTTAGGATCCAAGACATCTGGGCGCGCTCCAACACTGTCATAAAATGAGTTTACTTTATCTTTTAACAGTTCGTGATACAAAGGAGAAGTAGTTACCATTCCAGTCATATCTGTGATACTGGTATCTGAGGCATCCATGTCATCCATTTTAAAATCTTCATGATTAAATCCTCCTGCTGCCATTGTTTTATTAATTTATTATTTTTTATTGTGCATAATAAAAATGACACAGTCTTACGGATCAAAGTTAGACCCATACAGAAAACTACGTGAGCCCCTGGGTGTTAAGGGCATAAGACAATCAATCGTCATCACAAACAATCCAAGTACCATAGACCAGAACCAAACACTTACAGTCAAGTTTCCAAACCTAGGACCCAGTGACGTTATTGTTCCTGGCACTGCACGCCTTGCTTTTAATATTGAACTATCATCAGACGCAGACGTAAACAGAACACTAGTTGACAATCTTGGCAGAGCAATTGTTAGAACTATTAAAGTAAAACTTGAAGGACAGGAAGTGTTTAGTCTTGACGACTCAGATGTATTTTACTGTTACAAAGATCTTTGGCTCACAAGAGAAGAACGAGAGGATCGTATTTACCAAGGTATACAGTCTGATAATGTTGGTAAACTTCGAATCAATGCTGGAGACAAAACAACTACTGGGGTACCAAAGGAAGTTATATTAGCAGAAACATATGGAACCAGATTTTACATTCCACTTGAGTTTGAAATCCTCACAGCTCATTTGCCTTATTATCAAGGGGCACTGAATGACCGTCTGAGTTTTGAACTAACCTTCAATGACTACTCCAAAGTTATTAAATCATCTGCCACAGATGCAACATATAAGATCTCTAACATTTCCTTGGAATATGAAATTGTTACACATACTGAACTAGCCAGACTCATTCAAAATCAGTACCAGTCAAGACTTCCAATTTATTATGACAGGGTGATTAGACATAGTTTAATACCCAAAGACAAAAGCGACCCAATGTGGAACATAAACTTGAACACGCCTGCCAGGTCACTGAAAGGTATTCTTATGTTGTTTGTTGAACCGGTGAGTCCATACAAAAGAGATTCAGAAAAATTCTACAATCCTAAGATTACACATTTGTCCTGCACAATCGAAGGCCGCCCTAA
The DNA here is from genome assembly GCA_036245525.1 of Semisulcospira habei. NCBI lineage: Eukaryota > Metazoa > Mollusca > Gastropoda > Semisulcospiridae > Semisulcospira > Semisulcospira habei. Next base: position 132,972,160 of record BTPG01000006.1, read on the forward strand.
TCAAGTGTACGCTTCAGGAATGTTACCTTATCAACACTATGACGAAACCACAAAGTATTTTGCGGGTGGAAGGATTAGAGATAAACCAGCAAACATTGCGTGCAAAGATCTACATCTGTATGATGTTAGGATCGGGCAATACCTGACAAACAAGTATGCACTGTGGCTAGACCTTCGTAGTACAGATGACGATTATCTTCATGGGTCAGGACGAACTGTCGAGAATGGTAGTGATGGGATTACAATTCAGATACAAAAGAAGGTTGAAACTGCTGCAGCCATTAACATATATTTGTACCTGATATATGACGCACAACTCAATATTGCAGAAAGCAGACTAAGTGGACACATATATTAAAATTATATTGTGTATTAAAATGAACCTGAGCTTAATGACACTCGACCCACACTGTGGATTATTTTGTGGCGCCACAGGGTGTGGGAAAACTGAAT